>JANHGL010011717.1:0-71575 GCA_024611195.1 Ceyx melanurus | reverse complement strand
AGGCACCAACTCCCGGGCCCCCGAGTCCCCAGGGGGGGGGGGGGGGGGGGGGGGGTGGGGGTGGGGTGGATGGGGGACCCCCATGAGCGCGCCCTTCCCCTGGATGCGGGTGTTGCTCTCGCAAAACTTGGTGGGATGCCTGAATGCGAGCGGTTTTGGGGAGGGGGTGCGTGGGAGAGATTCTCCTTCAGCTTTCAGCCTCCCCTCAACTGCCGTCCTGCTGCTCCCCCCGCCCCGGTCTTGAGCTCCCGGTCGTGCCCGGGCAGGCTTAGCCCCGGAGGCAGCGGCGGTGGGAACGGCGGCTCCGAGGCGGAGAGAAAACACCCGGGGAAAGAGGGAACATCCCCTCTTGTGTTTACAGTCATCGCGGAACAAAAGCAAATAGCAGGGCTCAGAGGAGGAGATGGGGTGATTTCGGGTTTGGTTGTTTTTTTTTTTCCGAGGAACTAGTTGGGCTTTGATGTGCTGGGGGGAGCTGGCGGTGCTGGGAAGCTGCTGGCCTTGAGAACAAAACTTTGGCCGGGAAGATTAAAAGCAAAATAAGCAAATAATACTAACATAATAGTCCCACCTCCAATCCTGGTGGTCAAGCCCGTCCCGAGCCCGGTTGGGAGGGACCACGCGGTGCCGGTCCCCGTTCTCCCCCGGGGTCCCGGGGCCGCAGCCCGGGCTGAGCCGCAGCTGCTTGGGGCGATGGGTGTCTCGGTTCAGCGAGCCCAGCTGCTCCAGCTTCCCCCGCCTGCATCGTGCTCATTCAGCTCTGAGAAACTTTAAAACCTTCAGGATTCCCTCTTTGGAAGTGTTTCTGATAGTTTTGGTGGAAATAGACTCGAGCAACAACACACACAAAAAAGAAGAAAGCAGAGTCATTTGGGTTGTTTTGGGTTTTAATGCTCTGCTTATGTTTTTTTTTGGAAGCTGAGCCGCTGGGTGTTTGCATGGGAATCGAGAAGTGAAATCAATTAGAAACAAATCAAACGGGGCACTTTGTCCTCCCTACCCGGCAGCCTCTGTGTTGACAAGCAGACGGTAAAATGTTGCCTTTTGTTTGCGAACCGCAACAGTTTTTTGTTTTTATTGGTGAAAGGGAAGGGAAATTTCCTCTTATCCAGGGCACGTGAGACTCTTTGTAACTTCACAGCAACATTCAAAGTTAAATAATATTAAAAGGAGCCCTGGCTGTGTGCTGTGCACACGCTGCTGATCCTGCAACTGCCTCCCTTCTTCTGCCAGAGTTTTGTTCCAGGGCAATGGTCGGTTTTGGCTGTTCAGCCTCCTCCCCACTTAACCCCGTGGCTGAGGACAGCCCCAAGCTCCCCTGCCAGGTGTCCAAGCCCAAAACTCGGAGCTGTGTTTTGGGGAGCAAAGCACGTTCTGCTGCAACCGTGTGGGCACGAGGGTGTCGCCGCTCGCTTGCAGCCGCTCGCTTGCAGCCGGACCCCTTGAGCCTGCAAAGCACCTGGGGTGAAAAACCCCAACTGTGTGTTGAAAACCAGCCTGGGTCAGCTCTTGGGTGTAAACAACAACACTCGTCCTGCTGCCTCTTCCCAGGGTGGAACAGTGCTGCGGGATTTCCTCTCGCCTTGCCAGGCTATAAACTGATCAAACAGTCTTCCGTACAAACTGATGTTTCCAAATATAAACCATCACGCTGGAGCTGGAGGTGTGTGGGGGCTTGTGCTGGCTCACAACAAGCTGAGAATGGCATAAACTCTGTGCATTTTTCTTTTTTTTTTTTTTTCTGTTAAGGAAATACTGTAGCACTACAAATCTTGGCTGGAGGTTTGCCCTGTGGGGTTTGCAGCCTGGGTGTAAAGATGGTAGTGGTGATGTAGGGAAGATCCCAGTGGAGCTTGTTAAGGAGGCTCCTGCTGCCCTTACCCAGGCAGGTGTTGCTTGTTGGAAGGGAGATTTTACAACCTCCTTGCTTTCTGCCCACCCCACCTGGCTGCTCTTCTGGCCTTAGGAGGAGTGTGAAGGTAACTGGCTGGCTTTGGTCACCTCTGGTCCTCAGAGCTGATAGGCACAGCCAGGCCAGAGCTGAGCAGACCCATCACCCAGCATGGCATTGGGTGCCATGGTGAGGCTCAGCTGATGCTTGTCCTTGGCCAGGATGAGGACCAAATCACTCTAGATTTGAGTCTTTATACTCTCATATTTCTCTGGCAACTCCTAGTTTGGGAATCTGGCCTCTTCCCCAGAGTAGCTAAAGGCAGGAGGCATCTTGCTGCTCTTTGCTTTCCGTGCATCTGCAGGGCTGGCAGCCTGGGGAGGGGGTCTGAGCCCAGCTGGGGTGGGGACAGATGACCCTGCAGTGCCTCAGTCTTGCTGTAGCATTGAGGACCAGGGCAGCCTCTCTGGGCCAGATTTCAGAAGAAGGGTGTCACATGGCACTTGGTGTAGGAATGTGCAAGGCAGAGTGGGCCTGGAAACTTCTGAGGGGTTTTTTGATGATAAATGCACATTTCCCCTGACTGGCTGGGCTGGATAACCAGCTGTCTGCCTTACTACAGGGATGGCTTTATTTTTTTTTTCATTAATAAGACAAAATGCCAGGAGACAAGACACTTGTGCTAGACTTGAAACACCCAGTAACATTGTCATCCACCTTTCCTGGTGAATTAAATGGGGTTGTGCAGGTGTGTAATGAGAAACAGATTTTTGCCCCAGGTGAGCAGCATTTAAAAGGCCGGAGGTGAAATCACATCTCTCTGCAAAGAAACGATTTCAGATCCAGACACAGTTGTGTGTGTTTGGGGTTTTTTGTTGTTTGTTTGGTGTGGTTTGTTGTTTGTTTTTTTTTTTTAAATCCCCTTCCATGTTGATTTCACATCACAGCCAAGGTGAGCTGAGTGTGGAGGTTAGAGCCTTGGGTTCTGCTTGCAGCACAATGAGACCAGCCAGGGATGAGGGACTGGTGCTCCCTGCTCTGGAGAATTGAACTGGTATCCCTGTCCTCCCAAAATCTTCCCATGCTGGTTCAGCAGGGAAACCAGGCTGCTGAAATAGCTGGGCTGTCGTTTACTACTTGATAAATAAATGAGTAAAAACCACCTCATCAGGCTGCAACCTCAGATTAGCTTTATTTTCATGCTCCATTCCAGAGACCCTGAATCCAGTGCTTGGTGGTGCCTGGTGGGATGGGATGATGCAGAGCTACTGAACCTCCACAGAGACTAACAAAATAAACAGGAAAATAAGTCTCAAAGCTCGGCTCTCTTCTGAGAGTCAGTGGATGTGAGGCTGCTTTTGATGAGCCTGGAGTAAAACTTCATTTGTACTAATTGCTTTTGCTGTAGAGACTGTTTCTGGAGAGGTGGGATGTGGGATGAGTGTGCTTGCCCTTGGTACTTATTGATCATTATGTCTATTAACTGTGATTGGATTTTGGGGCTGTGTGTGGTGTGTGTATAATTCAAGTTGGTTTGCCATACAAAGGGGCATCTTTGTGTACAAATGGGAGCTGGTGTAGCACCCCTCAGGCTTGCAGCCCCTGTCCACAACTCCCAGTATAGCATTTCTTCCCCATCTGGAGGCATTTTCAGAATCCCACTTCTCTCCCCATTCCCCTGTAGCTGCCATTGATTTCCAGTTCTCTGTCACTGGGAGGTACAGCAGCTCTTGCATCCCAGACTCCTTGTGTGAGAAAGATGGAGATCTCCAAGCTTTGGATTTTCATTGATAATTAGGTTAGAACAGTAATTTTATTAAGTTTCTGGTCAAATACAAATCAAATGACTTGCATTTCAGCATGCTGAGACTTAAAAAATATGTGCAATAAAATATTTGGGTGAGGTTGATATTTGGTCGTATGGGGTTTGTGCTGTGTGTGTGTGTTATTTATTTATTAGCATTTGCCTTGAATCAAGTTAATCCTTCCTGACAGGGACTGGGATGTGGACTGATGTTGGTAGGGAGGCTTGGGTGAGCCCAAGAACCTGCAGGCAGGTCTCTGAGCAGAAGCCTCATGGGAGCTGGACCAGCTCTGCTGGACACCTTTTTGGGTAGAGGGGGTCGATCAGGATTTATCCCTGAAGATGGAAACCTGGAGGAGCTGGGAGCTGCTCAGAGCATGCCAGATCACTGTCCCTTCTCTGGGGGCATGCCAGCTCCCCAGTTTAATTCCCCTGGTGTCTGGCAGACCTGGTTCAACCTCTTGGCACTTGCAGTGATGCTGTGGAGGGCCATATGGAAATGTGTGATTTTTGGCAAAGCATTTGTATCCCAGGTGCCTGAGGAGCAGTGAGGGAAGGTGAGTGAGCAGAGGGACACAGGGGCTGACACTGGTGCATCTGATGGGTCTCAGGTGGTGCTCTGCCCTCCAGCCCCACCCCAGGAGTGTTTCTGCTCCTAAATTCTTGCAGCTGAAGGAAATGTGGCTTCCTTCAAGGGAGAACAACTAAGGAAAAAAACCAATAACCTCCCCATCTTCCCATTGCCCCTGTCCTGGCTGCCTGAACATACTGTTGTAATGTTACCTGCTGCAACAGTGACATTTCTCCCTGTATAAAGATGGATGGGAATCGGTTCCCTACACAACAGCACTTGTGCACATCTAGGGATCGATAGTGTGATTCATTTGGACATGAAGTTGGTTTCATGTTGCATTGACCCTTTAAACTTGGCCTGGCTACTGCTTAAATACCTTATTTCCCTGCATCCATATCTCCTGGATACATGAAATGAAGCAACCATGGATTTAATGTGTGTATTTGTGTGTGCTCAGGCTGTAAGTTAGCAGTAATGGTCAGCTCATTAAGGATTCTTATTTTGAAGCATATTGACATCTCTCTAGAGATGATCCATCCTGGTCTGCAGTGCCTGGAGGTTTTATTAGGGCTCTTGAGACTGATGAGACACAGCAAACGTAATTGGCATGATGACTTGGCTGCCCACTCCTGGTTTGCCCTTATTAAGGAGCCATGCAGACGACTGACCAGGATTGATGGCTGTAGTGCCCTACACCTGACTGTGCCATCAGCCAGCTGTGTGGTTGGGTTGGTTTTTTTGCAATAATTTGTTATCAATGTGCTGTTTGTTGATGATGGGGGCACTCATTTGCTGTGACAACTGGGAGCAGCTGGTTTGTAGCTACTGCTTCCCCCCAGGTATAAGGTAGAGGAAGGCACATTGTTGTGTTTGGTACCAGTAATTATTCACAAGGCTTGGGGATTTTTAACATGCCACTTGAAGGCTTTATAGCTGCAATGCTTGTAATTACTTCCATATGTCATGATAGTAGTTAAATATAATTCAATATTATCAGAGCTGAGTAGGTGTGTTGTTTGAGCAGGGGCTGTGTAGCTACTGTCCTATTTACCCTGCTCAGGTCCTCTGGCTTTTCATTTACTCTCTGCTTCTTGAAATTGAGTTTGGTTCCAAAAAAAAAAAAAAAAAAGCTATAAAAAATGGCCTCATTACATATCACTGTTTACTGTGTCTCTGTGACTTCCCGTTCGGATGTGCTGAGCTGTACAAAGGGAAAAAAGGTGCTCTGTCTTCTACAGCCAAACTTGGGAGCTCTGAGCAAATAGGAACTGACTGCAGCCTTTTCTTCCCAGCTCCCCTTCATTCCTCCTGCATGTCAAATAGCACCCTAAAAACCTTGTGTTAGCCAGAGGTAGTCCCCTCTTTTTAGCTGTTTGGTGAGGTTGCAAGACACAACTGAACCTGCATCTGAAAGCTCATATGTATTCTGCTGGGGAAGAAGGAGGAGGAAAGTGTGAGATGGATCCTGCTGGCTGTGCCAAGAAGCATGAAAAGCACTGAAAACTTCCCCCCCCCCCCCTGAATGATTGATGAGAGTTAAATACCTGCATTAAATACCTAGTGGGAACAGACTCTTGAATGAATAGGTGCCTTCAAAAACACAAAGCCAAAAGAACAGTCCATTTGGTCGCTTTTCAAGTTGGGACCAGCCTTGGAAGCTGGCTTCTATCTCCACAGCATGTTGATGAGCTGTAAAAAATGCTCAGCTTGCCCATCCTCCTTGGTAGCAATCCTTCGTGCTGGGTGTACCATTAGGAATCTGGGGTACCTTACTGCTTGGTCCCCCTGGGGAGAAACAAGCAATTTTCCTGCACTGGTGCTTGTGGTGCTGAACTTCTCTGGCTGTGCTGGGGTGAGGCAGTTGGGTGAGGATTTAGGGCTGCAGAAATTGATGCTGGGTCAAGTGAGATGTGTGCCAAGGATGTGGTTGTGTGAAGGGTGGAATGTCAGCATCTGCCCAGTAAGATGATGCTGACCCATCATGTGCCATGGGGCAGCCCCTGGCTGGTGCCACAAACCCTTTGCTTTCAGTGTGAGCTGGATCAAAGAAGAGACCTGATTTTTGGCACTGACAGAAATGTTTCAGGCAGCTGAAGGAACTTTTTTTTTTCTTTTCCCTTCTCCATTTGACTCCCCTCCCCAATATTCTCTCAAATATGCTCACATGACATGTCCCAGCAGCCTGGGCTGGTGCTGCTGGGGTGTTCTGGGCAGAGCTGGGATGGGAGCACCAGGGTCCCAAGGTTTTAGGGTGCAGTGTAAAATGCACAGTGCAGGGCTTACTGCACACAAGGTGTGCAGGTTGGGGTGGACAGGATTAACTTGGGAGGGGTGGCAGAGTTGGGTGAGTACAGTGAGCTTGGCAACACCTCTGGGAATTCAAGACTGTTTCTGCTTTGATTTTTGAAGCATGGAGCTGCCTTCTTTGAGCAGCCTTTCTTGTCATGACATCAGATGGATCCCTCGGACTCTTGGTGATGCTGAAGTGGTCCCCATGGCTGCTCTCCCAGCAGCCAGCACAGCTTCCTGGAGCTCTGATCCCACCCAAAGACTTCTCTGGTACCCCATCAGGGTGACCTGCTCTTGGTGTTAATGCTGACTCCATCTGTCTGCCCAGCTGTCTCTGCAGCATCCCAGGGCTTGTGGGCCTCTCTGGCACTGCCACGGTGGGTGCTGGCCCCAGGCAAAGCCTGGGCTTGTCCCTGCTGCTAATCTGCAGTGAATCAGCCCCCATCTTCATCAGTATTGGCTCGAGGGCTCTTAATTTGGGCGCATCCTCGGGTGTGTTATTGGTACAGCAGCTTCCTGGGTTCACCTGCCACCCCTGGGATGTGTCCTGCTTATTCAAAGCTTTGTCCTCTGATGCTCCTTTCCTAAGGAGAGGGAAGGACCTTCTTTTTCAGGGTAACTCTTAATTACTGTCTGCATTTGACAACTCCAAACTCAGCATTAATGAAATTACTTTTCCAGTGTTGTATCTCCCCTTCAAGAAAAAAAGCCTGGAAAAAGTTCTGTTTCTAATAAAACTGCCTTTCTCCCCCGCCCCTTCTGTTTTCTTTGGTTGCTTCATCTGATGATACAACTCAAATTAAACCACTCCTTGCCCTCCACCCTGGGTGACTGCTCAGAGCCTCCCATGCTCACAGTGGTGGGGCAGGCAGGGCTGGGGCTCTCCTGGCTGAAGCTCCATGCAGGTGGAGCTTGGCCAAAGCAGCAAGTGAAATGCAGAGTGTAGAACAAAATGGTGCTGCTTCAGCACCTGCTGTTTGGGTCTCTCAGCCCTTGGGTTTATCGGGGATCTTGGAGCTGCTGACCTCTGGGATTGTGATCTGCTTGTTCTCGGTACATGGGTGTTTTGTGTTGCTGCTTCTGGGAGTATCTGGCTGTGATCCCAGTCTGGACTAGCTCATCCCTGTTGAGTCCAGTCCATGTTAATGGTAAGGCTTAGCTAAGATGCCCTAAGCTGGAAGGTTTTCACAGGGACACACCTATAACAGGTAATAGGACCATTTGAGTCTTCTCTTGTGTCAGAGGGTGTTCTTGCTGGGACTGCACTGTAGAAAGAACTGGAAACAAATGTGAGTGCAGATGGGTCAGGTTGCTTATCTGTGTGTAGGCTCAAAACTCTTGCTCTGGGAAAATAAAAGAATCAGTTATCCTCAGGAGAAGCTCGGATAGCAAGAGGTGATGTGAAATTTACTCTTCTTGTTTTGTAACCCGTGGGCCTGCCCTGTCTGGACAGCAAGGATTCAGCTGGAAGGTCCTCCTTTGCCTCCTTGGAAAGCCACCAGCCTTGAGTCATATCCTGACTCGCTCTGCTCGTTTGGCTCCTTGGTGGTGTGATGAGCTCCCCTGTCAGTAGGTCCTGTAGCATTGCTGCTGGTAGAGACCCAGTTGTAAATTCTCTGCTCCTTGCTGTGATGCTGCTGGACTCCTTGGCAGTGAATTTGCCAGGCTTGCTGGACCTGGAGAGCATCTCCTCTCTTGCTCCCTTGTCAGGAGCAGCTGAATCCTCTGTGTGCTCTCCTGGTCCATGCTGACAGCTGACTGTGGTGATCCTGGTTCAGCAGAGGGTGATGCCAAGGGCTGCCTTTGGATTGGAGGAGGATGGCAGGTGTGAGGTTGGGAGGAGTTTGCACCTCTGAGATGTGCTGTTCTCTGGCAGTGAGCTGCTCAACATGCCTTGCCTTCACTGGGGACTCTGGTGTGGGGCAGCTGCCTGCACTTGCCTGCACTGGGGCCTCAGTGCTGCCTGCAGATGGGCAGAGTTTGATATATGGGAAATGGGAGAAGGTTAAAAGGTTCCCATAAAGGAAATTTACTCTTTCTCCTTCAAGCATACGCTTTAACACTGATGGAGGGGGGAGTAAATTGGCCCTTTTATAGCATTCATATCTTCTGTTGTGTTTTATAGTGGTTTACAGCTAAATGGAACATCTGGTATCTGAAAGGGGCTGAGGAGGGAACAGAGGAGGCTTGTAGACCGAGAAGGGGAGGAGCAGGAGAAGTGATTTGTGTTCACTGCTGCAAACACAGAATGATCTGTGAAACCCACGGAGCTCGGGCACGTGACCAAAGTCGTCGGCCGGGTAGAAAACAAACTGCCCACCCCAGGAGGGAGCAGCTGCTGGCCCCTCTGCCCTGCCAGGGGTGCTGCAGGGTGAGACCCACGGGTGGGACACCCCCCACTGTCCCCGTGAACCCCACAGCAGTGCCTTGTGCTGAACGCGTGTCCCTCAGGCTTCTCTGAAGGGAGAGGTGCTGGATTAGCTGTTTGGCTTTCTAGGACAGGCTGTTTGTCCCCTTTGGGTTTATTGGGTGCTTGCAGCTGGGCTGGGTGTATCCCAGTTCCTGCAGGAGAAGGGTTTTTCCAAAAGCAGAGCCCTGTAGAGAGATTCACAGGATGTCAGGGGTTGGAAGGAACCATGGAGATCATTGAGTCCAACCCCCTGCCAGAGCAGGACCATATACTGTCATCTAATCCATCACAGGGCACAGGAACACATCCAGGCAGGTCTTCAATCTCCAGAGGAGGAGACTCCACAACCTCTCTGGGGAGAGATTGGACTGGTATCTATGACAGGAGCAACAAGAATGGGAAATGGGTGTGGAATGGGAAATATAGATATATGTGGATATAAATAAAATAGTATATTTTTTTTTAAGAGCTGGAGTGTGTAAAGCACTGGAAATCCCAGGCTGAATGGAAATCCCAGGCTGAATGGCATGTCCCCAGGACAGGAAATGTGTACAGCATCAGGGCAGAGACCCTTTGTGTTTATGGGAAGCACTTTCTCATGCGAGTGATCTTCCAAGAAAGTCACTGGTAAGGCTCAGAGAGGGGAGGAGACAAAAATCCAGCACAGCAAGTCTCATGTCAGTTGTGGGAGAGTTGTGACTTTAAACAGAGAATAAAACACAAAATTTCATAGTAAACCCTGCTTGTTACTTAGAGTTTTGGTTGCTTTTTTCCCCCTCACTTTTATAGCTCAAGTTCTGTGCTTCTTTTCTAACACTGCTGTGGGGCTGCTGCAGCAGCAATTGCTGGGCTCAGCCCATTGCCCTGGGGCAGGAGAACTGGGCTCAGGGCTTCACTTCAGAGCCCCATCTGTAAGCAGATGCTGGCTCTGCACAGCAAACCTGGCTTTGTAACTGGTGATTGGGCACCAAACTGGGTGCTGTCAGGCAGGTCTCAAGCAGGATGGTCTTGGTGATTGCAGAGCTCTGGTTTTTTTTACCTCCTCAGGAGGTAGCTCTCCTTGCACTGCCTGCCCCTGCTTGTCTCTCCCCAGGACCATGATTCACTGAGCATCTTGCTGCATAGGTCAATTTTTTGTTTGTGAAACCAACTGAAGATGTAGGAGAACATATTATTTAAACACAAATATTTTTACATAAAACTGGTTGGTTGGTTGTTTTTTTATGGGTCTTCTAAAATAATTACAGAAATAGTCTAGCATCTTGCCAAATGTGGATCATCCTGCCCTTTGTGTTTTCATGTTACAGTGATGAGGGCTGGCTGTTGGACACCATTCCAGACCTGTCATCTCCCAGGACTCTTCTCTCACACAGCAGCTGAGTTTTGGCTTCTCCAGAGGCTGAGGGTAGCAATGCCATGCTGATGGAGTGAGGATGTTTTCAGGGGGCTTCCCTGCTTCATTCACTGCTGCTTCCCAATGTTTTTTCCTGGCATCTGTCTGCATGATGCAATCATTGTCTCCCTGATGGGAACCTGGCCTGAGATACAGCAAACTTGGTCAGATGTCCTGAGCTGGTGGTGGCAAAACCTGTTTCTTGCATCACGAGCAGTGGCTGTGGCTGGACGGATGGTGAAGGAGCAGAGATGAAGTTGTGATAAAGGTGCTGGGGGGGTGCTGGGAGCAGCCAGTGGGGCCATGCAGAGGATTTGCTCATCCCTTGCTGGAAGGCTTTTCAGCCTTGGCGTGTTCAGGTGCACGTCGCTGAGCTTTACCCACACGGAGGAACGTTGAAACATGGTTTATTTCTGAGGGGTGACAAAGGTTAGAAGTAAATTTCCCTTGTATTGACAGCTTGGTTATCTCAGGAAGGATGGTGAGGAAGCTCTAATGAGAGCAGAGTCTCTGCTCAGGAGTGGGGTTTTTCAGCCAGGTTGTTGCAAGAAGCATTTCTAATTAGAGAGATTTAATTCCAGACTTTTGTGTCGTGTCCCCCCCCTCCTTCCCTCTTAATTATATTTGCTAACGTGTTTAACAGCTTTCCCTTCAGAAAAGAACAATTTATTCAAAGGTCATAAATAGATTCTGGCATTAATTACTCCAGGAGCCACACTGGGCTGTGCTGGAGGAACGGGCTCCGTGGGGAACGCTAAAGCTCCCGCAGTTGGGTTTATCTGTGGCTGAAACGACTCTGTGGGGCTGGCTGTGTGCAAACAAAGACAGGCACCCCTAAAAACAACCCACCCCCAAACAAAACAAGTTCACTACATCCACATTTGGACCCAAGTTTTTCAAACCCGTGAGGATCTCGTGGCTGATTTCCCCAGAGTTTTTTTTGGAACAAGCCTGTAAATCTCCTCATCTCCCTTGATCTCTCCATCATTGTTTTACAGCATTTGGGGGTGTTTTTATCAATTAGTTTTCGATCCTGTCATTGCTATTGATTGTTCTCGGGGTGCTGAGGTGGAGAAATGTCCATCTCTAGCTGGGCTGCTCTGCTGATGGTGCTGGAGGAGGGGGCTGGGCTGGTCCCCTCTGTGCTAAACACCCCATAACAGCCCCTCAGCCTCGTGCCCAGCTTAGGTTAATAGTTTTTGTAACCTCCAGATTTTGGAGCGGCTGGAACATCTGTTCCAAGTGATAATAAAGCAGTTCTGAGGGGGAATTAGCATACAGCTGCTGGGGTGGGTGAAAGTAGCTATAGAAAACAAACAAAAAAAACCCAATAGAATTTATTGATGGAAGATGAAGCTTCTTTGCATTTTCATAGTTCCTGGTGATTTTTGGCAGCGTGAGCAAAATCTGTCCCTTTGCAGTGGGAGAGGATGGTGCTGTGATATGGGACTCTGATGTGCATTTAAGACTCAAGTGTCCTTTGTTTTATTGTTTCAGCCCTCAGCCAAATCCAAGAGTATTTCTGCCTGCTTTGGATTCTTTCTGAACATTTCTCTGGTGTGGTTATATCTGCCAGATGAGTCCTATTGCCTGGCTGGAGCTGGGCTCATTGTATGGGGGTGAATATTTTATATCTGCTGGAAATAGCTCTGCTTTCCTGGGTGGGGGATGCTCCATAGACAGGATCCAGAGCCAAAGCATCTCATGGGGATGCTCTGCACACAGGAGCATCTCACAGGGGGCTCTTGTGGTGTGGGGTGGCTTGGCTCTGGTTTTTTAGACCATTGTGTCTGTGCAGGGCTGTAGTTTGGCTCACATCTGTGAGAACCAGCTCAACACAACCCATTAAATGAGGAAGAGGAGAGCTGGGAGTCTGGGGACCACAAAGCTGGAGACCAAGCAGATGTGCTTTGTCCCTGCTCTTCCCCCTCTGCTCCCAGTGCTCTGGGGAGAACCCCCTGCAGTGATGGATCCAGCTCTGGAGTCTTCAGCACAGGAGAGAAAAGGAGCTGTTGGAACAGGGCCAGAGGAGCCCCAGCAATGCTGGGAGGGCTGGAACCCTCTTCTGGGTAGCTAGACTGGGAGAGCTGAATGTGTTTAGCCTGGAGAGGAGAAGGCTCTGGGGAGACCTGGTGGCCTTTCAGTGCTTCAAGGGGCCTGACAGAAAGATGGAGATGATCTTTATAGCAAGGCATGTTGGGACAGGATAAGGAGTGATGGTTTTAAACTAGAAGAGGGGAGATTTAGACTGGAGAGAAAGGAGAAATTTTTTACACCAAGGGTAGTGTGAGACCCTGTCCCAGGTTGCTCAGAGAGGTGGTTGCTGCCACCTCCCTGGCACCATTCCAGGTGAGGTTGGCTGGGGTGAGATGGGGAGAGTGCCCCTGGTGAGACCAGTGTGTTTGTGGTATCCAGACTGGCTGTGATGCCTCAGCTCATTCTGCTGAGCATCAAGGGGTTGTTAATAAATGTCTTTTTGTTGTAACTTGGCTCTCACTGGAGTTATCAGGAGGTGCAGATCTGAGCTGACACTGCTGGGGCACGTTCACCTCTGCTGGTTCCTTTCCATCCCTCACTGGTCCTGGGGATCCAGGTCCTGTCACCTGCTGTCTCTCTTGGGCAGGTGTCTGACCAGCAGGTATCGCAGTGTTGTTCAGTATTTCTCTGCCTTCTTCTCTGGTGTTTTGCTGGAATCCCCAGCTCCTGGAGTCCTGTGATTTGAGAATTAAATTTTTCCTGAAGGGAAGACAGAAGCAGGCATGAAGCTGTTCTTGCTTTACTTTGGGGAAATGCATAAACCCACGATTGAAGTGCTCTCTGAAGCCTCCTAGACTTGAAAGCGAATTTAAAATGCCAAAGTTTGAAAATTTAAAGCAGAATGATTACTGATGAACAAGTAAGTGATACTCTGAATCCCCCTCCTTGTAAAAATTAATAAAGTAAAACTAATGCCAGCCCCTGTTCAACTTTGAGCTCCAACAAAAGCTGACTAAACGAATGGTATTATCCTTGATGTGCGTGGAGAAAAAGTGATCTTAAGCAGGGTTAAACATCTGGTTTAGCTGGGTGTAAATAAAAGGAGCAAGACTAAGACTTAAAGTTGTCAAGGAGCCTCAGGATCCTATGGAGGCAGAGAGGAACTTGATGAAGACAAGGCTGTGTGTGCAGGGGTGTTAAACCTCCTGAGCCAGGGCAGAGCAAAGGGCTTTCTCCCCTGTAGCAATGAGGTTTTTGCTTGGGAGTGAGAAGAAAAGTCATGTTTCATTGAGCACCACTCTTGTGCAGACACAGAAGGAGGAACTCCTTAAATCCTCTTCCTGAGTGGTGTTTTTTGTTTAGCTTTGTGGGTTTTTTTCTATGATTTGAAGGTTTTTTTTGAGCTCTCCCGATAACAGTGTCATGGTGTGAAGATCCCATCTAATAAAGACAAGGCATCAGGTAGTGTTATCACTTCATATAAACCCGTTATTCACCCGAGCAGGGCTGTTATTAGTCTGATTCCAGTAGTGCCAGAGCACGAGGAGCTCCCTCTGACAGAGCACTGGAGGGAACTGGTGACAAAAAAAGGGGTATTTAACTTGTCTGGGTGCTCAAGGTAACTTAATAACTGCTTGGTTTTGTCTTTGTCATGTTAGCAGCCAGGCTTTGTCATGTATTTGAGTGCTGGAGAATAAACGCAGAACTTCTCCTCCCTCCACCCACTCAGTGTTTTACTCAAAAGCTGGGAAAAAATGCCTGTTGGCGTTGGTTGGGCATCTGGCCCTGCATTGTGCAGGGGTGAGGGGGATGAAACTCTTCCTGGCTCCTTTCCTTGGGCTTTAACATCTTCTGTGTTTGTTATGCTGGGGAGAGATTTCAATTTCTCAGCTTCCCACCCCATTTTCTTGGCTCTGGAGAGTGAGTGATCTTGGGGTAATGAGGAGTGGTGGAGCTGGAGCTGATGCATTTGTGTTACTGGGGGGTGTTTCAGCATCACTGGTCCCACTGTTCTTTGGGGAAAAAATGTCTGCAGAACTGTGGGTGCCTTAAAGAAAGTGTTGCCAATACAATTCTGTGGGTTTAAGGCAACCATAAAAAAAAAAATAAAAATAATAATAATAAAAAGCTTAGTTACTGCTCCAGGATTGTGAGCTGCTCCCAGAACCTGGTTCCATAGGAATCTCCTTAGACATGAGTACTCACACCCCTCCCAGGCAGTTAAATGTTATTATGTTATTTTATGATGTCATTTGCTTTTATTAACTTGTTGACGCCCAGGCCCAAGCTCCAATGGGTACCAGGCCCTTTGCAGATGGAGATGAGATTATCTGGGTAATTTGGGAATCCAGAGCACTGAAATCTCATTATGGCTGAGAAGAGTTGTGGGGTGCAGTGGTTCTCTTGCCTTGTCAGCGTTTTGGGGGGAGGTGGATGGGTTGTGATTTTTGTAATCAAGCATTTGTGTTCTGCAATAAGGACCATATTGGTTGATTTATAGTTATTCCTCCAGCCAAAGCCATGCTTTTTGTATGTGGCTCTGTGAAGGGGACAGCAGCATGTGCTCCTCACCACAACCTCCTGGCTCTGCTGAGCAACGGGAGCTGATGAGCTTGGGTGTAGGTGATGCTGGAATCCCCCTGTTCCTGTTAGTGTGGTGCTTTGCTTCCCTCACCCATAGACCATTGCACAAGGACAAGGCAGGACACGGGTCTTACTTGCATCTGGTCTTCCCTAGGAGTTCTTGATGGTATTTTAAGGGTGACTGGGGGAGGTTGTGGCACTTGTGTGACCAAAAACCCCAGGCTTAGGAA
This sequence comes from Ceyx melanurus, assembly GCA_024611195.1. Taxonomy (NCBI): domain Eukaryota; kingdom Metazoa; phylum Chordata; class Aves; order Coraciiformes; family Alcedinidae; genus Ceyx; species Ceyx melanurus. Next base: position 56,424 of record JANHGL010011717.1, on the reverse strand, counting down.
AAGAATCCTCTTCCAGCTGCAGAAAGTCTGGCAGGGCTGTGTGGCATCCCCAGTTCTGCATCTGCTCGCAGCATCCCTGGGCTGGATGCTGCCCCTTCTTCAGGCTTGCCAGCTGAGCTGGTTGAGTGGTTGCTCCTCTAACCTCATAGCTGGAGACTGGCTGCCAGAAGAGAGCTGAGCTGCTTTTCTCAGCCTCCTAAGGGTCTGCAAGCAGATTTGGGGCTGGTTTGCTCTGTGTGCTACACTGATCTGGAACGGGACATGGAGGAAATGGTCTTCCTCAAGAACCAAGTGGTGCAGGATAAAACTAGTAATTCACAGATGCTGTGTGAGTGTCTATCCCACGTGGCTTCTGGGGATGCTAATGAAAGAAAGAACCCCTCTTTTCCTGGGAGCTTGTGCTGTCTGTGGCTGAACACGAGCGTCGCCTCCTTGGCATCGCGTGGGCTGTGGGTGATGGAGGGAGGATATGATTCCAGTGATTGTGTAACCATCATGTTGTCCTCAACAGATATGGGTGTGTGGTTGACCAGATCCTGTGGCTTGGTATGAAACAGCTAAGAGCTTGTTCCTTGTGGTGAGGAAGAGACAAAAGTTCAAAAGTTGAGTGTTTGAGACACACCGGAAGCTCGATACCAAGGAATAGTTGAGATGGCTGCAAAACAAAGCTAGAGCTGCAGTTTCTTTTCAGATCATAGGTGGATTTGCATCACTGTTGTTTGTTGTTCCTTGGTTTATTGAAGGAAATAGGAGGGAAGTCTCTTGAGACAGAAGGAGTTTGTGCTTGGGGGCAGAGGAGGGCTGAAATCTTAGTTAAATCTCTTTCATCCCTTCTTTAGGGGGTAATGCATCAGAAGTGTGTGTGCATCTCTGGGTGCACAAGGCCAGGCATGCAGAGGGGCTCATCTCTGTTTGGGGGCTTGGGCTGTGCTGCTTATCTGGTAGCACACAATTTGTTTGACTTGGTGATTTGGGGTCTGAGCATGTGAATGGGGAGAGCCACCATGGGCTGTCTTGGGGTGGTCTGTTTGTGCTTCTGAGTCAAGGCAGAGACCTGAATGTGGAATGGCTTTGTTCCCTGGAAGGCTCTGTGACTTAAATCATTTTGGTTGGAAGAAACCTTTAAGAACATTTCAGTCCAAATGTTAACACAGAGCTGCCAGGTCACCATTAAACCATGTCACTCGGCACCACATCTCCATGCCTTTTAAGTCACTCCAGGGATGAGGACTCCACCCCTGCCCTGGACAGCCTGGGCCAGGCCTTGACAATGCTTTCAGGCAAAAAATTGTTCCTCGTGTCCAACTTAAACCTCCCCTGGCAAAACTTGAGGCTGTTTCCTCTTGTCCTATCCTTTCTACCTTGGGAGCAGAGCCTGACCTCCCCTGGCCACAGCATCCTGTCAGGGAGCTGTTGAGAGCCAGAAGGTCTCCCCTGAGCCTCTTTTTCTCCAGGCCCTCAGCTGCTCCTCATCACACTTGTGCTCCAGACCCTTCCCCAGCTTTGTTGCCCTTCTCTGGCCACACTCCAGCACAGCAAGGCAGGCTGTGCAGTTCCCTGGCTGTCCTGTCTTGCAGGATGTGAACCCCTTGCCAAGTCTCCATGAGACATCTATTGGTCACGTCTCAACTTCTGGTGAGGGAATGCTGTTCGTGGTGGAGGGCAGTGCAGAAAAAGTCTCAGTCTGCTCCTTAAATGCAACCAGAAGTGATGGGTCATGATGACTTTACACAAAATGTTATTTATGGTCTCCTCCCAAAGAGCCACTCAGCAGCTGGAAAGCCTCTCCTCGGTGGAGCTTGAGGAAGCACTGTTTTGAGTAAGAGCTTTTTGCATTGGAAGCTACACCTTAGAGAAAGATGTTTTATTTCCCTCGGTGTTTATGGCCCTGTAAAACACTCCATCGCCTTCATTTTTTTTTCCCCCCCGTTTTATAGTCTCAATTGCATTATGCAGAGGAGCAATTTATTCCTAACAGCTCAGCCTAATATGTGCCATAGCCATTTCCACAGGAGCCAGACCTGTCTTAATGTTTGCTGTATGCCTTTTAAAAAGTATCGTGCTGGCTTCTAAACGAATGTTTTTAATAACTTCTGCTTTGGGCTGCACAGAACCGAGTGTACATGAGGCTTGTGCTTGTTCTTGCACCTTCATTCTGTGCTGAAAAAAAAATTCCCCATACGTTTGACACTGTGTATGTGTTGTTGGAGGCGGTTGCTAAGGATTAATTTAAAGCAGAAGAAGGAAGATCATTTTTCTTCAGTTATATATGCAGCTGAAGTAGTAAAAATTAATTTAAATTGGGTGGCACTTAGGAAAATAGGACAGGGGTGCTGCCAAAGCAGGGGAAAAGAAAGAGTCTGAGTTTAAGTGCGTGTTGACACTGTCTTAACCATGTCAATAAAGTAACTTTAATTTACGGGTGGGTGAGCTTTGTTGGGGTCACTGCCTATTTAGATGTATTGATCCTTTCCCATTAGAAGCTCCCACTGTTGTCCTTTGTCACCCAGATAATTTCCAGCCCACGAAAGCAGACTGGGTGGCTGTGGAAGGAGATGGAGTTGAACAGCTGAGCTGGGGAAGGAATTGGATGCTGCTTCCAGTTCCCCTCCTCACCCCTCCTGCTGAAATACAGCATTAATGGTCCAGCCCAACACCTCCCTGGGGCCTTATCTCTGTGCTCAACTTGTACCAAATTAATTAGACCAGCACAGCAAAAGCAACGCAGCCTTCCCCAGCCCTCCCTGCTCTGCAAATGCAATTACACTGTTCCACAGTTTATTTTAGATACTCCAATTAGGAGGGTAACTTTGCTCCTACACATTGCCTGGTGTAACTGCTCGTGGCTGGCTGGTAAATACATCATTACCTTCAGTTTCCAGGGGAGATGCTTGTCCTAGGAAAATACCTGCCTTTGACTAGATCCAAGGTGATGTGGGGATGAAGAGAGAAGTCAGCTCTGGAGATATCTGGCTTTTCCTCACTGTGTCTCAAGTGAGAAATTCTGGTTTGATTTTCTTGCTCAAGTCAGTGTACATCAGGGATAAGTGCAGGAGTGCAGGAGTGTTGGTGTTTGTGCTGATGTAGAGACACTCAACTTTCTGTTAAATAATTTAACAGAGCATCATTAAAAAAAAAAAAGATCAGAAACCACAAAACAACAACAAAATGGTGTTCTTCTGTATCTTTGGTAGACTAAAATATATCCCTCCTAGTGTGCTACGTGTAGCCCCCCCTTAGTCTGGCTCAGAAAGGGGGTCCTGCCTTAAATACTAAGCCAAAGATGGAAACTATTCAGTCAAATCATAGAAATCTACCCAACATCTCCTCTAAACCCCTTTCTAGCCTCAGATGCCAGCTATGGGAGCACCCAGGTCATGCTCCTGCCACAGATAAGCAGGTGCCATGAGCTGCAAAGTGTGATGTGGGTATTAGATTAGAGGGTCCTGTTGATCTTGTTATACTACCCACGTATTAATTTATATAAATATCCAGAGCCTTCTTTCCCGTAATCTCCTGGATCTGTTCTCACTGATGGTTCTTCAGAGCTGGGGATCTGACCTTTTTAAGCAGCTTTACAAATTAAGTAGCCAGTAGATTAATTTTCTATAGCCTGTTTTCATCCTGCAGAAGAGGGGCTGCTCTGCAGGAGCTGTTCCATGGCAGAAAAATTTGCCTCTTGAGCTTGGGAAGGAGGGGCAAATGTTCCAGATAAGGTAAAATAGTCACATCCTTGGGGAGAGATTGAAAATAAACTGGGTCAAAAATTAAGCTCTCCTTTGTTTAATTCAGCTCGAGCCTCTCCCTGAAATGAGGGTTGGGGATGCACCCAAATCCAGGAAGGTTTAGAGCCTGTGCCCTGACTGCTGAAGTGTGATGCTTGAAACTGTAGGCATTGCAGAGGATGCCTTGAATTAATTGTGGCAACAAATCTTTTTACACTTCAGGAAACTTTACAGCAAAACATTAATTTTGGCTGGAGTCTCTCATTAAATTTCTCTTTGCAAAAATAACTTGAAATGGAAAGTGAACTTTTTTTTTTTTTGGTGGCATATTTTCCTTCCATGGTGTGAACTGAGATAAATTACAAGCTGTAAAACTAAACCAAAATAAAAGATGGCTTTCCATGGTACTTGTCTTCTCCCTCCTGCATTTTTCTTAGGGGGAAAAAAAAGTCTCAGTTTTGCTTTCCTGAGGCACTTTCAATTTTAGTCCTGGGTATCCACCTGGAAATCCCGAGCCTGCTCTGCTTCTTGAATGGACACTAAAATTAGGGGGAAAATACCCCAAAACATCTTCTCTGTGGCTGGAGAGGGAAATGCCTGTGGAAGAAGGTAGACTCTGGACTCTGGGCAAGGGGATTTTCTTATATTGTCCCCATGTAGCTTCAATGTGATGTCGACTGTGCTCCAGGAGCTGTGCCAGGGTGGCCCCAGGTGAGGAGTGGGACAGCAATGGCATCACCCATGCTGATTGTTATCCATGTGCCCCAAGATCTCGTAACTAATAAGTCCTGCTTGTTGCATGGGTCAAAACATGGATTAGAAGGGCTGTGGGTTCCACGTGTGCTAATGCATTTAAGGGACCTGTCTCCTGCTGCAGGGAGTTTAACGGGAGGTTAAGGTTGGATATTAGGAAGCATTTTTTCAGCAGAAGGATTGTGAAGCCCTGTCCCAGGCTGCCCAGAGCAGTGGTGGCATCCCCATCCCTGCAGGGGTTTCCAAGCTGTGGAGATGTGGTGCTGAGGGACATGGGTTAGTGGTGCCCAGGCAGTGCTGGGTTAAACATTGGACTTGATCTGAAAGGTCTCTGCCAACCAGAATGATTCTGTGATTCTATAACTGTATGACTGGAATCTCATCTCACATTTGGGTAGGTCAGAGCAGTTTGGTTTCAAGCCTTTCAGTCTTTCAATGAAAAGGAGGAAATAATATGGATCTTGTATAGTGTCCCAGCCTGTTGAGAGAGTGGTTTGTGTAGTAATGCATCACACTCCTCTCTTCTCTCTGGAAGGCAGGAAAATGCTTAATTGAAATCATAAAGATAAAATATATGCTCTAATCTCAAAAAATACCCAACCACCTCAAAACCACACCAACCAGTATCACAGTAATGCCAATGTCCTCCCCATCCTTCTCCTGATGGAAGCTCATTTGGATTTTTATCTGGTGCATACATTAAGTGTGATGGTTGACATTCAGATTTCCTGTCTCGGCCTCCCAAGCTTTGTGATACTTACAGTTACTATTCAGTTAATTCATTTCCTTGCAGTGTTGAAAGGGAGAGGAACTGATACCCTGAATGCAAATCACAAAAGGCAGCAGGAGCACATTTAATAGTAAGAAAAATGTGTGTAAATGTCTCTGTTGGTGGATGAGTTTGCCTTTCCTGCTACACAGAGCCAATATGAGAATGACAAGTAGGATTTTGGGACCTAATCTGAAGCCTATTGAAGTCTGTTGAAGACTTATGGGTGGGGGGACATTTCTTCTGATGCCTGGGAATTTCTGAGTACCCAGTTGTGGGTTTTATAATTTGAAACTCTTGACAGTTTTCTGTTACTGGGGAGGGAGGAAGTTATAATGCAGGGGATTCCATCCCAGCTAGTGCCTCCCCACCCTGCTTCCCCTTTACATTTTAAAGTAGGTGATTTGTTAGTTATTTTCTTGGGCACAGCAGGTAGTATGGGATAAGAGGGGCCCTCCAGTATTGTGGAAGGGAGGTGAGGGTGATGTGCCACATCCACAACCTCAGCCTTGTCTGTCTCCTGGTTTCTTTATAGAAAGCAATTGGATGGGACAAGCAGGGCTTGCTATTGCTGAATCTGGGTTGACTGTTCCTGATTTATCATCTTGTCCTTGGGAAAGGGATCCCAAGAGATGCACACTCCAGAACAGAGGGTGCCTGTACTTCCCTGCATCTCCTTATTCTTATAGATGGGCTGAATATTTGCTGGGCTGTCCTGCTAATGACTGTGTTAATTGGAAACACGCTGGTGGTTGCAGTGTGTGGGAAGCTGGAGAAGGGTCTTTTCAATCCTGTCTTGGTGATGACAGATCAGCATCCAAGCCACTCGGCCTGGGGTCTGTCTGATGTGTGGCAACGCCACCAGAGTTCCTGCTCCTTGTCAGGGGATATCCTGCCTCTCCTCTCCTGGGTGTTAGGGAAATTAATCTCTACAGGGAATGTGTGCACAGAGCCCTGGCTCTGCTCTGGCCGTCCTGCAGGCACAAATGCTCAGCAGTGTGTCTGTGTGAGTGTCTGTCCTGCCTTAGTCTCTAGATCCAAAAATCAAATGCTAATGAAGTTAAGCTATAAAACCTTTTATTTTTCCTTCCATTAAGATTTCTTTTTTAATGACTTATTTACCCTGTGCACTGCAGACATGGTAAAATTATTCTTGGTAGGCTGTCACCTTGCAGACAGTGGGTCTCCTCTTGCACTCAGTTTCAGCTTTTTTTTTATGCAGAAGAAATTTGGAGCTAGAAAACGTGATGAGCCTCAGTTAAACCATGGGTAAAAACAAAAGCCTTCCCTGTTCTCCAGCTCACACTGGCTGTTCATATCCTTGGTTCTTCCCAACACGAAAATGCAACAAAACATTTATTATTTAAACCAAGGAGAGGAAGAAGCCCCGAGCGACTCCTGGGGCCTGGGAGCTGCCTGCCCGTTGTCCATCTGCAGGGACAAGTATCCTCCATACACTGGCTGGCAGAGGCACCCCCAGGCCCCTTCTCTCGACTGCAGCAGCATCTGGTTCAGCTCCTGCTGCTGCCTGTAACAGTAGATGTGATGCTTGTCCCTTCCCAGTTACCCAGGAGGCTCTAAAGAGCTGCTCTTTCTGCAGTGGGTTGCTCCTTCTGGCTTCTAGGTCTTATATATTACAAGAGCTTTTTAACATTTCAAAGAGGTGATTCCTCTTGCATAAGAGGGTTTGTGGTGCAGGTCTGTCTTTCCAAATTCTGCTTTTCCCACCTCCCTGTGCTGGGAGCTTGTCCATGGAGCAGCAATGCCCAGGATGGGCAGGAGCAATTCCCATGGTGTGTAGATGTGGTGCTTAAAGGACACAGTTTAGTGATGACCTGGCAGTGCTGGGTTAATGGTTGAACTTGATCTTAAAGGTCTTTTCCAACATATATGATCCTGTGACTTCGTTTTCTGTTGCTTTCTGGGGTGAAGAAGGTGCTGAGCTCCTCTGAGACTGCCCCATCCGTGCAGCTGACGTGGGTGCAGAGCCCCAGTGTGCTGCCACGAGGCAGAGAAGACCCGTTAAAAGCACATTGTGGACTTAAATTTTGCAAAATGCTGCTTGATTTCATCTGCAGGGCTGCATCAGCTACTAGTAATGTGCAAAGCAGTGGCTGGGTTTAATCACTTCTTCAGGAAGAAGCTGGGGGGTGTCTTTCAGCATCATTACCTGGCTCCATTAAGCAGAGGTTTCTGAGTGTTTGTTGTCTGCTTCTATTAACACCATCCCTGTCCCTGGTGGGACATTTGGGAACTCTTGGTTTATTTTTTTAACTGAAGCCATTGGCAGCCACTGGCCTGTTTTTTAGCAAGTCTTTGCAAGTCGATAGCAAGTTGGGCAGCTGTCCAGGGAGGTGTAACACAGCCCAGGTGTCACTGTGTCAGCAGCTGTCACCGTGACCAGGCTGGCTCCATCTTCTGGGGCACGTAACTCTTCTGCCATCTCCAGCTTTGGGTGCTTCAGAGGGGATCTGGAAGCTGAACTGTCATCTCCACATCTTGTCTGGAGCCCAACTCCTACAAATCCCCAAAGGACAGAAGTCTGCAGTTGTTCTAGGATGCTGTTTTCACCGTCACTGATTTAAAAGGTAAAAGCTGCAACAAATGCAGCATTACAAGTATTTTTCATGGCTGAGTTTTTGCTTTGGAGTGGTGCTCTCTCCCTCGGTGCTATGAAGCTTTGTCTTGGTGGGATGGATGTGTTGGAAGGTTCATTTGATGGGTGCTTCTGCTTCCTGGTGGGTGACCTTGTGTTTCTCGCAGTGAGGAAAATAACACAGTTGTAATTTCTGAGGCTTTCTGAAAGTGAAGTGAGACTTAATTGGAAGCGGGTCACACAAAATCATTCTGTGTGTAGGAAAATTGCACATACCTGATAGATGAATGTGATGGCACACAGAGAGCATCTTTTGGATGCTGGAAGATTTCATTCTATTGATCTAATGGCAGAGCCTCTGAAATAAGGCTTCTTGAGGTGTTTTAGAGACAAGCCTACGTACAATGTCTGCAGTGAGACTGGTGTGTGCCTCAAGGGAGGATGTGCCTCTGACAGTGCAGCCTGTGGCATGATCAGCTTGGTGATAGTCTGGAGATATCATTGGCCACTTAAAACTGGGTTCATGTGGGACTCCTATAAAGATCTTTAATTCAAATACGTGTTTTGTTGTTATTTAACAACCTGGTTTGACAGTTTTGCATAAGTGATGCCGGAGGCAGCTACTGCAGACACTTACTTGGGATCCCATTCCATGGTTCCCTTCTGCCTCCAAAGTCTTGGAGCTTCTCTTTTCAGCATTTATATGGGACAGCTTGCATTCAGAGACAGAAATAAGGTCTGTGCATCTCTTGAATGAGCCCGGGCTTGAAGCTACCACCTGGCTACAGCCTTGGGTCTGGCCTGAGCACTTGATGTGACGAGGCTTGGATTCCTGGCTTGGCTGCTGTTTTCCCATGTTGGAGATGTACTGTAGTTGTTCTCATCACCCTCCTGTCAAAAGTTCATCATGGTTTGATTCCCTGTGTCAGGCTGAAGAGCAGGAGACCAGTGACAGTGTGGGCAGGTCTGTGAGTGTGTGGTGTGGTAATGTGATACATGGCTCTGCTGTTGCTGGTTTTCTTTAGAGGCAGCTAAATTCTCTGTTACAATTCGATTGTCATGGTTCAGGTCGTGTCGTGTCTTAAAAGCCTTGGGTCCAGCAAAATGTTTAAATTTTTCTTTGCTGAAATTGCAGTCCGTGGGAAAGGATCTGATTTCTTGATTAGCTATAGCCATGAAAGATGGGCGTGTAAAAAAGTGATTAGCTATGGTCATGGGCTTGCAGTGATGAGCCCTGGTGAGGGAAATGATTTTAGGACTTCATGTCAACAGTAAAAGCAAAGACATCTTCTTTAATTGTTATTTATGTTTTACCCCTCCTTTCTTAACTGTGCACCCCTAATGGAGCTGGACCTGCGTGTCTTCCAGCAAGGGGAGAGAAAGGCTGGATTTAATGAGCATGGAAGGGACCTCTCCATTAAGGCTGCCAAACGTGGGCAGATTGAGCAATCCTTCCAGCTCTCCCAAGCTTTATGTATTCTCGGATCTTGTTGTTTGCTGAAGCCAAGTGTGGATTTGGCAGTTTGCTGGTAAACAGACCACAGAGACAGCCCAGATGTGGGATGCTGGACTTGGAGGCTCTAGCCCTGGCTTGTGTGGGAAAGTGGAAAAGAAACCCCTTTGTGTTATTTGCCTGGGATACTGATGAGTCTCAAAAGGTCCAGCCAAGTTTCTCCTCTAAAGCATGGTGGTGGTACCTGGTGATCTTCCCACACTTAGCCATAGCTTGGGCCATAAGCAACCTCTTTTCCCTGCCTTGTTGTCCCCAGTCCCAGCAGCCAGCTCCATGTGGCTCTGGGGCACGCCAGGACCTGCTAAGGAAAGTGTTGCTCTGCTTTTGGCTTTTTAAATCTTGAGGTACGTGGTTATGGAGAGGGTGGCTGGAAGAGCAGGCGTGTGGTCTGGCTCTGTCTGCTGAGCCATTATAGTTTGGTCTCATCTAAGGGATGTAACACGGGGCTCTCCTGGGCATTGCCTCAGTGCTGCCAAGGATCTGGCACATTGCTACTGGGCAGATTGGAGCAGGAGAGCATCTGAGGAGGGATTTGCACATCAGCAGATGCTGGATTGGGGTAACGCAAGGACGTTGAGGTTGTCCAGGGTCATTAGGGATGTGTTAGTGTCCCACTACCCACTTTAATGTAGTTGGGGAGTGTGTATTCATCCAGCTTCTGAAATTAATTGTTACTGGGGTGGGCAGCAAAGGACAAGGGGGTGCTGCTTTTCCTGCATTCATTTTGCAACAGCAAGACCACCCATGGCTTGAAGCAGTGTTGCCCTTCACACAGGGAAACGTGAAACTTACTCTCTCAGAAGAGCTGGTGAAGAGCAGGGCCTTCAGAGAGGGTTGTGCCCGCCTGATTTTGCAAGAAGCTGTTGTTATTCCTGGGAATGGCTCTGCAGATGACTTGGACATCTGAAAGATAAAGCTCTGCAGTACAAGCAGCTGCTGGATGTCATGCAGGGCACTTGGTGGGGGCTTTCTAAAACCTCAGTGTCAAGGCTTTTTGGTTACATAAACTTCAAACCTATGGTTGGGGTTTGGACCTGTGCTGAACCTGTTGGACCCGCTGGATTTTGAGTGGTTGTGCAAAAGCTCTGGGCTGTCCAGACCTCAGGTTGTGTGAGCAGAGAGTTTCAGACTCCGTAAGCACCCCTGATGAAACACTCCCAGGCATTGCAATTAAAGCCTTTGCCTTAATGAGTCCAGCGTTCTCTGCAGAGCCCTACGCTTGCAGCCCTTGGAGGGCTCCACAAAAGAGGGAAATACTGTCCTGGGCTGCAGCTCCACTGTTCTCTTTGGGAAGTTGCAGCTTCCTTCCGCTCATTTAGAGCCCCGGGTGACCCACGGATGGCAGGACAGACGCCAGGAGGGACAGACACCAAGTGGCTGCTCTCTGCTGAGTGGAGACCTCCCCATGGGGCTGACTGGGCTCTGCTGGCTCCTTGCACAGGCTGTAATGAACCTCTCCTGGGCTCAGCCTGTGTTTTGAAGCCATGGGGAAGTTTTTGCTGCTGTTGGGAGTTTCCCTGGGAGGACACAAACATCTGGGCTTCCCTGTGACTTCCTTCCTCTGAACGTGGGGGTGTTACTAGATCCTTGTCCCCTCCTCCAGCTCTGCGTTGCATTGGCCTCATCAGCTGCCTGGTGGGGGTTTTATCCACTATTGTGGATTTATTTATTTATTCTCCCCCACATTTCTTTCTCTGAGGGAGCATATGGAATGGAAGAACCAAGGGGACTTTGGGGTGGGCAAAGCTTTACTAGGGTAAAACGAGTGCTCTCGGTGCTGGTCTTGGGCCATGCAGTGCTGCTTGTTGTGGGGAGGGTGACAGCAGCCTTGGGGACACACATGATGCTGCTGCCCTCACCTGGGCTCCTCCTGCAAGCAGGGAAAGCCCTGATGGAGTTGTCTCCTACACATGTCAGTACAGACTGCAGTACATCACTGATCATCTCTTGCATCTCTGACTGGCTGTAACCGTCTGACCCTCTGCTCTGTCTGTCACTCTTCACACATCCTTGTCACGTCTGCCACCTCCGAGGTGTTGGCCTCTGCTCCTTCTTGTCTTTCAGTAGCTCTCATCTTACATGAAATCCAGGAGTTGTTGTTATTTGTGCCTGCTCTAGGTGCTGCCAAGAGCTGCTCCTCTGCCTCTGAGGCTTGGGACTTCCCTGGGTTTAATGGGTTGCTCCAGAGCCTCCCCTTGGTTTTTTACTTGTTTTTACAGTTCCGTGGATATTTCAGCTTCCAATTCATGAGCTTAATGTTGTTACCTGAGAGACCTCTTCCCTTTGAGAGATCCCATGCATCTTTCCTGTACAGTGGCTGGGAGCTCTTTTGATGATGAGCAAAGGTGGGAGGGTGAGCAGGACCAGAGCAGGGCTCAGCAGCCTGTCCCAGTGTGCTGTGGTGCTGGGCATGCTGCTGGACTGTGTCCCAGCACTGCTGCCTGACTACATGTGGTGCTTTTGTTGGGCAAGGTAGAAGCTCCTGGTGAGGTTGTGTGGGGGGAATACACTCCCCTGAGCTCTGGATGGTGCTTCTCATTGGGAAGGATCTTGGCTTGCTGAAGGTTTACTTTCCTCCAGTCCTCCCTGTGATAAACTGTGGATGTTGGCTACAATAAATGGTTGCTCTCCCTCAGGTACTCTCCTAAGGCTAATCCTTGCTTGTGGGTGGATGTAAGGAGAAGAAACTGTGGAGAGGTCAGCACTCATCAGAGTTTTGGGCTCATTAATCAGGCTCACTAAGTGGAATTTGCCCAGCCCATGAGTGGTCTGCTCTAGGGGTGTCTTTGAAATGGAGGGAAGTAATAGTGCTAAATTGTTTGAGAAATAATTTCATTCTCCACTTCTCAATAGATAAATGTGCTGTCCAACAACCCAGAATTTAATCTGTCCACCTCAAGTAATTGATGAGCTGCAACTTGAATCCAAATGTTAATGGGAGGGGAGATTTTTCTGCGGAGATGTTTGTGTGGCTTCTGCAGCTGCTCCTGCCCATCAGAGACGATGGGGTGAAGCAGAAAGAACAAAGCCATGTGAGATTTGATGCTGCTGTGGAGAGGGATACAAGATCCACTGGTGCTTTTGACCCCTTTTACTGCTTCCCAGTAACACCTTGATGTGGAAATGAGCTAGATGGGCCAGAAACATTGGGAGCGATGAGATAAAGGTGGTGATTTGTGCAGTTGGAAATGCAGAGTTGTGTTGGCTGCAGCCCTGTGGCTCCTGCTGTGAGCTTGGATGCTCTTGGACTTTCTCCCCAGTTTTGACTTGGGAGCAAGCAAAGGGAGTTCCAGTGCAACCCCAGAATGGTGCAGGGGAGCTCATCGTGGCTTGGAGGTGCATCCTTTGGCTTTCTTGAGAGGCTGGAGCCACAGGACACCCATTTCCCTGCTGATCGTTGCACATGAGGCATTATTCCATGGGAGACCCTCCCTTCTCTGCTCACCCTGCACTAAGCAGCTGCTCACAGCTCCCTGGCACTGGGACCATCTTTTCCCCAGTGCTCTGGAGCGGTGCGGGCAGGGAGAGAAGAGGGAAGGTGACATCATGGTCAGGAAGGGCTAAGGAAAGTCCCTGTTGTCACTGAGCAGAGGGGTTATCTCAGCCAGTCCTCGCTTGCTGTGGGACCCGTGTCAAGCCCAAGGCTTTGGCCATGGTTCAGTGTGTGGCTGCCTGCCCAGAGCTGTTCTGCATGGCCCCCTCTCCCCCCAGCCACTGCCTCTCACAGAGGCTGTGTCCCTATCCTTCCTTGCTGGACAGTCATCTAGCTCCTTTCTTTCCTTTTCCTATGTTTTGACATGTTACCAAGGAGGGGAAAGTTTAAACTGGAGAGAAGGAAGAAGTTTCTTGCACTGAGGGTGTTGAGAGCCTGGCCCTGGTTGCCCAGAGAGGTGGTGACTGCCCCATCCCTGGCACCATCCCGGGTGAGGTTGGCTGGGGCTCTGAGCAACCTGCTCTAGTTGCAGATGTCCCTGCTCCCTGCAGGGGGGTTGGACCAGATGAGCTTGGAAGGTCCCTTCCCACCCAAACCATTCCCTGATTCTGTGATTGAATCTCTGTCTCTTGGAGACTTGCAGGACTTCTCCCTTCCTCCTGTTTGCCGTCCCAAATGCAGGGACCAGGGGCTGCTCAAGTGCTCGTGTGAAGATCCTTCAAACCACACCTCAGGCAGTTTGGTGGTTGAGCTTTTTGTCTGTTTCTCTGCCTTCTCCCTTTAACAAAGCAGCTCTGATGGGATGCAGGAACTTGTGGTTTTCCAGCCTGTGATCATGTCTCCCAAGGCTAGGAAATGGTTTCCAACCCCAGTGTGAGCAGTTGGCTCTTTTCTGATGATTTTGCATCAGAAGTGGCTGCTGTCTAGTCAGTGCAGGTGCCACAGCTGCTCAGTCATATGGGGACCACAGGGAGGGCCACTGGTAACTAAAATTGGGGATGTGAGGAGGAGTGAGGTGCTGAGTTGCTGGGCACCCTCCCACCCCCACAGTGCGAGTTTCCAGCTGCAGAAACATCTGCCCTTCCCTCCCTGGGGTGTGGGAGCAGAGCTCTGGGGTGGCTGTGCATGTCCCCAGTAAGCTCCTGGTGTCCCTGTGCAAAGTGGAGTTATCCCAAGTACCAAATTGTCCCTTTCTCCATCTCCGCTGAAGGCTTCTCCAGTGCACTGATCAGTTTGCAGGACAAGTTTGTGCTGATGGCTGCTCTGCCCTGTGCACATGAGGGTGGCTCTGGTCCTGTGGTAGCCAAGATGCTGCTGGAGCTGCTGATATTGCAGCCACCTCACTTTCCCCGGCGGGTTTCTGCTGGGTGGTGGCCAAGAGCAGTTTCTGGCCCTTAGGGCCTCACAAAGTGTTTAAAAATCAGTGAAGCTTTTCTGAAACTGGGTGAGTGCAGGTTGTGGGGCCCTTCTGCTGCTTCTCTAGTGCTGTCTTCTTGCAACCCTTGGAGGGTTGGGTGAGAGCTGACCACAGATTTTTCTGGTCTGTTGGCAGGATTCAAGGTATTTTGTTTTACTGAATGAGTTTTTTGCTTTCTGAGGTACAATCACACCCCTGCTCCATTGCCTCTTCACTCTGGCTTTAGTAGCTTCCCTCTCCAAAGTGCCTTGGAGCTCTCCCCACACTGAGGGCTTCTTGCCATGCTTCTGGTACGGTGTGAGATGTTGGTATCTGGGGAAGATGCTGGGGTCTAATTCCAGAATGGAGCCTCCTGGTTGCTGGTGCTGTCTACCCTCAGAAGTGATGTCTGGTGGGTACTGAGGTTGTTTTGGGTGTGGAGGAGGGCAATGTCAGGACTCAGGACGTGCTTGGGCTCCTGCTGACCCTTGCACCAAAGGAGGTGACAGGACCTTGCTTTAGTCTGATCTCTTGAAGCATATAAATGACACCATTGATTTTTGTGCCTGGCAGGTGGTGAATGAACCCCATAGAAAACATTGATTTGTCTCTCTCTCTCTTTCTCCCGTGGAGTGTTTACTTGTCCAGAGGTGTGATTGACTGGTAAATAAAACGGCCTCAGCACAGCTCACATTCGATTGTAGCTAATTTTAACATGTGGCTGTTGAGTAACACTATTAGGCCAACAATTCACGGTCTTCCATCAAGAGCAAACCGACCTCAAAATGCCTGTGAGCCTATGTGCAAGATGATATTTGGCAGGTCGGTGAGAGAGAAATAATGCAGGAGCAAATGGTGCCACTAACCCTCAGGTTGTACCCACCCTGACCTCCAATTCATTGGGAGAGGGAAGACAGTTGGATGCAGCTGGTGTTGGGGTGGCTGGTCCTGTCCTTTCTCAGAAGGTGAGAAAGGGTGAGGCTGGGGCTCCCTGTTAGAACCACTGTCAGCATTTGTTTGCTTGGATGGGTGATCTCTCCATGATCCTTCAGAAATGGTGTGACCTTTGAGCTTTTTGGGAATTGGAAGCACAAAGGCATTGTGCAGAGGGTCAGGATTTCACACCGTTGGGTGTCCTTCTCTTGGCCAAAGGTGGGGCTGCTGAAAGCCCCCCTCTCTTGAGCTCTTCAGCCTTGGTTGGTGCCACTGCCGTGGGATGAGTGGGGGGAGGGGAGTGAGTGCTGCAGAAAGTCAGGGCAGGGCTGCTGAGAAGCTGCCTCTTGCCATGTGGAATTACAGCTGTAACTTGTGTCATTAACTTTCAAAACTGGAGGCTTAAAAGGATTTAAAACAAACACGTGCTAGAAATGTGAAATCAGGGAGACCGCAGCGCATCAGAAGCTGCACCCCTGCAGCGGGCAGCCCGTTTGCCCAGGGTGTGAATTCTTGCAGAGCCTCACAAGATAAAGTTATGAAATAACCCGTGTCGGCGAGAGAGGTTGTGAAGCAATTCCAAAAAAACCCTCTCAGTCTAGACAGATTCTATTTACTGCCGTGTTTATGTGAGATAGAGGAATGCCCTAGAAAAACAGAATTGTTTTCCATTTCTGCCTCCAGCACTTGCTTGCCTAATGAGAAGGTTCTGATGGGATGGGGATGTCCTGTGCTGGGGGAGCTGGAATGGGGGAGAGGGGTACAAGGTCATTTCTTCCTTTGTGTAGGTGAATCAGCCTCTTGTTAATGAGGTGATTTTGCTAATCCATCGCCACCGACGTCACGTCTAATCCCGAGTGCCCCGATAACAAACTGCATCGCGGCCGTGTCGACGGAGATATGATGGCCCCAAACCTTCTGCTTCCATCGTTTTAATTAAAAGAAAATTAAGCTATCTTCTTTTGCTCCCAGTGAGGCTTGCAAGCAGTGTTCCTGCAGGGTGGTGGTTGGATGAGAACCTGGGGAGCAGAGGTGGTGCCACGTGACAGAGCCACGCCGACCAAACACACCCAAGGGCATTTTGCACCTCTGTGTCGCATGGGGGTGATTCACCCCTTCAGGGGGTTGATTTACTTGGAAATCTAACAGGTTTATTATGTATTTGTGAGAAATTTGCTAGGAGGGGGGAAAAATGTGTTGGATTTTTTTTTAATACAGCAGTAAATTGAAGGTATTTGTAGAGTAGAATGAGATTGCAGAAAGAAAAGCGAACTGAATTGGCTTGCTCAGCAGAGTCACTCTATCCTGATGAAGGATGTAGGTGATGCAGCCACAAAAATGAAGCAGTTTTTTATTCTTTGCATCTCAGCCTGGTGCTGCCAGGCATCACCATTGGAGCGAGACTGTCTGGAGTCTCCAGACTTCAAAATCCCTGATGCTTGTGAACAAACGACCAATTTTTGCTGTAGTCAAAGACAGGATTCTCTTGAAAGAGAAACATGATGTTGCTCTGCCAGTTGAGCTGTCTGAATAACTGAGGGTGGTCTCTGGAGGGGTGAGATTTCTACCTCTTGTAGTGGGCTAAGATTTGGGAGGAGCCAAGCTTTGCGAAGCAATTCCAGGGATTGCTGTAGTCTGGGAGCAGGATCTCAGCTGGGTGAGCAGTGTTACTCAAATAAGGTGCCAATTTTTCAGGACCTCGAAGCAAAAAAAACCCCTAATTTTCCCAGTTCCAAACTTTTATTTGGGATGTGCGTGTGGATGCCTGTGGATGGACAGCAGTATATGTGATGTGTGTCCCTTCTGTAGGGAAGCAAATACCACCATGCTGGAAATGGTTAAAAGTTCAACACTGGGCTTCTGTAGAACATCAGCTGTAATTTATATTTGGCTTCGACCTTGGAAGGGAAACGTCCTGGCTTGAGTTTTCCAGCCCTTCTGCAATGTTACCTTATGTGAAACTTGTTTTTCAAAAGGGCGTTTGTTTCTGGTGTGCAGCTGAGAACACAGGAGCCCTCACGGGGCACCAGGAGCTTGACATCTTCAGTAACAACAAATAAACTCATGCCTGGCTTCTCAGCCCAGCTTTTCCAGTCCCTCTTAACTCGCCTCGCATGTGAATTTAACTCACTAAATCTCAGTTACAATGTGTTCTTGCCTTACTCACTTTTCCCTTCCTTTCTTTTTTTTTTGTTTCCCCCCCCCAGTTTCTCTGTTTGAAGAACATCCGAACCTTCCTGAAAGTGTGTCATGACAAATTTGGGTTAAGGAACAGCGATCTGTTTGATCCCTTTGACCTCTTCGATGTACGGGATTTTGGAAAGGTAAGAGTTAACTCCTGGGAAGTGATGGTCCTGGCACTGCTGGCACTGGGCCAGTTCTCTGGACTTGTCCTGCAGGTTTTGGATGAAAATATGAAGGGCTTGTGGTTTTCTGAGCAGTTTCTGCACCTTTTAACCCATGCGTTGACCACCCATCCCCCTGTGCCCGCAGTGGTCTGCACGTCTAGGGGTTGATTCTCCTGTGTCCTTGGTTTGGGAAGGGAGATCAAGCCTTCAAGCTTTCTGCTTTAGATTACAAAGCCTCTGGGATATATCTCTGAAGTACATGAGAAATGTCTTCTTTTTTGGAGGGGGGTGGATCAAAATAACTATGCATTTATAAAAGCTTCTGGAACAGGCTTGTGAGCTCCCCAGTGAGAGCACCTTCAAACTCATGCTAAGCATCATCCCTGCTCTACACAAACCAGCCTGAGGAATTGCACCTGGCAACCCCAGCAACGTGTTTCCCTGTTGCATTGTCACTGGTCATTACCAGCTTGAACTAGGTTTGTACCAACTGTGTGACAAGGACCCTTTGTCCTCAGGTGCTTCTGGTTCTGCCCAGATGTGGGTGCAGAGCTTGCACAGGGTGGTTTTGTAACATGGACAGTGGAATTTCCCAGGGATCGGGATGCTTCATGCCGAGGACGGTCCTCAAAATTGTATTTAGAGGTTGGGTTTGTTTTTCCTCCCAGATGGGAGACGAGGGAGAGTGTTTTTTATTTTGCTGTAATTGATGAGTGCCACCAAATGCTGAACAAGACCCAACTCCCTTCCCAGGGTGGAAAATCCTACCACATTTTGACAAGTGGCTGCTCTTCTGATTGGCTTTTGATGCCAAGAGCACCAAGGCTGTGCTGTTGCTCTGATGGATACTGAGCTTGGGGAAACTGATAGGCAGGACAATTGATATGTTCTTCAGTGGAAAAGGTGTTAAAAGATTTAATACTGTGCTCTGTTGTTTTACCTATTTCAAACTACCAGGCATAAGCTGCTGGAAGGCATCTTCTCTTCTGATTATCCAAAGAGTAGATTTTCACTGCTAATGGGGATATATTATTTGATATTTATTGCCTAATTTATTTCTGGACCATTATCTGGAATGTGCAATTGCAGGGGCTTGTTTTATGAGGTTTTTTCTTTTTGATTTATGAAATACAAGAAGGCGATTGTTGTTCTGGGAATATGAATGCACAGAAGGAACCTTTTGGGCTGGGGAAAGAACCACTGCTAATTAAAATGCTGCTTTATCGTCACATTGTTTCTTGCTTTGTGCTGTTTCAAATTGCCTAAGCTGCCTGTTAACAGAGCCTAACGTTAAAAGCTGCTGGAACACATCAGCTGAAGTCAGCTTGGTTTCCTTTTTGGTCTGGTTAGGGAGCAGCTATTCCCTCCTCTTTCTCCTGCTGTTTGTTTTCTGAGGGGACAGTTCAGGGTTGTGAGTTGAAGGGGAGATGATTTGCCATTCCCTCCTTACCTCGTGACAGTTTAGTTCTGGAAAGAGACTTCTTGTAAACTTCCAAGAAATCCAAATGTGACTTATTGCCAGAGTTTTGCTTATTTTCACAGACGTTGTCACCCTCAATGTGGGAGGCAGATTCTGTGTGCAAAAAACCTACTGATCTTTTTCCAGTGCAGTTTTTTTTTTAATCAGTTTGGTGAAGGTATCAGCTGCTCGAGTCTGTACCATCCTAAATCCCTCTGGAAGCCTGTCAAAACACATCCCCATTGTCTTTGCCACCTTTTCATTCACCGTTATCCTCAGATCTGTGCTCAACAGTGACAAAGCAAATAAACAGGGACAAATGTGTTGACCAAAGTGCTTTTTCCATTTTGAGTCATGGTGAGAGGAGTTGTCTCTAATCCATGTTCCCACTGGCCAAACACAGACTACACACACACACACACACACACACACACACACACACACACACACAAATTCTTCCTGGAGCTATTCATTCCTTAGATCAGTAGCATTTTGGGGTTGCAGGATACTTATGTAGGAGAGTTTTCTGAACAGGGCACAGTCCCAGTTCAGCCGTTTAATTGCATAGAATCCTTGGTGGAGTGGTGCTGGGTGTTTCCTTTCTGGATGCCACTTAAGCAGTTATTTCTCTCCTCCAAACCAGTAGGCCAGTCAGACAGCAATTGCTGGTTGCATTTGGGTTTGCTGCAGTGTAATTAGAAAGGAGAAAGGCAGAGGCTTGCGTTGATGTGGTGCCAACCTATACGTAAAGGGCTTGTCCTTTGGAAGCTGCAGGGTCCTTTGGGGTTTCTTAGTGGAAGAAAAACACCAGTGCTTTAGAAAAGGAAGAAAAGTCAGATCCCTCAGGCTTGTCTTGACCACTCTGAGAGGTTTCCATAGCTCCCATTGGCTTCTGATCCAGGGCTTCAGCAAGGAGGACCTGCCATAGGGTGGATGGAGCCTCTTCCAAAGGAGCACATTTGGTTGGAGGCTGCTCAAATCCAGGAAAATGGGTGTTTTATCCTGAGTTTTGCTACATCTGTGAGGTTAAAGCTTGGGAAGTTACTACTTTACTGTCACCAGGATAACAGCTGGTGAAATGGGATCATGAACCATGTGGGCTTCTCTGTCTGCAATCCCAGAGGAGCTGAAAAGCTCCATCTCTGCCTCTGTGGGATGTGAGGTAATTGGCAAGTGAAGGCTTTTGCCAAAGAGATGCGTCATGTTTCTTGTAATCTCGGTTGCAGTGTTTCCCAGTTACCCAAGGGAGTCAAAAGGCCAGTTTAAATTGCTCACAGCCATTTTTTTTCCCCCCAATGTCCAGCTGTTCAGTAACCCCACAGTGCCAAGGGATGTGCTGTGCAGGGGTTTCCAAATGTGACAGGAGATGCTGACCTGCAGTTCCAGCTCTGCCCCTTTAAGACACCTTGAAGGAATATAATGTTATATTGTGTTCTACAAGCTGGCTCTTGTTTTATAATTTTTTTGTTTAATCTTTCTAAAGAGGCTCAAAAACTCTGAGGAGGAGAATCCCTGTTAATAATGCATCCTCCCCAGTTAGGGAGGAGCACTGGGATCCTCTCAGGGGTGCTGTGCCCAGTTTGTGCTAGTACAGTGTGGCTCCTAAAATAAAATAAGACAAAAAAGCTGGTGCTCTTATGCAGTGTTGTGTTGTAGAGTACTCCATGCACATTTAATAGCAGTGATGGCATAAAATGTAACTCCTGTTGGACTCGCTAATTTATTGGCACCAACTGTAATGAGATAAAATGTACATAAATATGGATTAAACTCCTTATCACTCGATTAGTCAGCACGATGGTAGCAAGGTTCATTAAAAGGAGTTACTCATTTTCAATAACTTGCAGTAATGTATTTTTTTTTTTTTTTTAGAAATATAGTTCAAATATTCATAAACCTGTGGAGCACGGAATTTATTACCCTTCTACTCTGCTCTGCTCTCCTGACGTGTATTTAATTGTCCTGCCTTTCTTTAGATGTTCCTGCACTGCTTGAAAAGAGCTTTTTTGCAAGATGGTGCCTTTCCTACCCTGACCCACGGGTACAAAATGATGCTGTTCTAAAAATGAAAGAGGGAAGCAGCTCACAGCTGAAAAAATAGGAGATACTCATACTGAGATGAAAGCAGTGTTTTTGCTGCCTTGGTTCTGGTCCAGAGGTTGGTGAGAACTGTACCAACCTCCCAGATCAAGCAGGGCTCAGAGGAGGCAGCTTTGGCTCAATCCTCCCTCTCAATTAATTGAGTCCTCCAAGGTTCACTAGCATGTGTGACCTGTGGGTGGTTGATTGGGGACTTGTGCATGGCTTGTCTTGCATGTCTGAAGTGCCAGGGAGGGGATGTCCACAATGGGGAGGGTGGCCCTGAGCGTGACACGCTCCAGCAGGAGCTGCCTTGGTGGTGGGAGGGGACAGGGGAGCTGCCAGAGCAGGGGTGTGCTGGTACTGTCAGTGTTAATGTGATGGATGCCCTCTACAAAGCACTTGCATCTTCAGAAGAATTCTTGGTGTGAAGGTGTCTCTTTGCTCCTGCTGAATGGCTGGTGTGAAGCACTCTTGGAAAGTTCTGGTGGTTGTTGTAGATTTGTCCCCAGCTTCCTCAACCTGTGGTTGGAGAATCTGCACAACAAAAGATTCCCACCTCACCCCCCTTGCTTCTTGCCAGAGAGTCAGCAAACTGAGTTCCTGCTTGGTCTCAGATAGGAGGGTGAGGAGTGTTGTCAAGAGTTATTTAAGGGATTAATAACTGAGAGTTGGTGGTTTGTGTTCCTCTGCTGAGAATTCCCCTCCCTCCATCATCTAATTCCACACACAATTCAGTGCCCCTGCAGCAGTATTTTAAAGGGTTCCTTTTTAAGCTTGGACACTGAAAGGGGAGAAAGATGGAAAGGTTTCCAGTGGCCTTGTAACTGGCACAGTGAGTGTGCAGCAGGCAGAGTGGGAAGTGAAGAATTCCCCAACAGAAAGGGGTGTGTATATTTTTATTTTTCTGTTTCTTTTTAATTCCCAAGAGAGCAGCAGAGTAAGCGGCCTGCCCAGAGAGTTGTGATGTGGTTGCCTCCAAGGAACCAGGAACCCACAGCACCCCTTGCCTTGCCTGGTGCTTCTGGTGATGCCAGGACCCACATGTGCACCCTGAGCCCACACTGCCCTCCTTTAACCTGTGCACAGCTCCTGCAGGGTCCTGTTGTGCTTTCTGGGCCACTGCCATGCTTTTCACAAGCGACCAAAGATCTTTTTCCCAACAAAAAACTCATGGAACTGCCCTCAGGGTTCTGCCTGGCACCCTTGGGTGCTGCAGCCCTTGCCTGAGGGGGAAGCCCCAGCTCTTGGGAAGCATGTGAGAGCGTGGGGAAGGCAGCCCTGCTATGGCAGCTTGTGACATGCCTGTGCAGGGACGTCACCTCCTGCCAGTTGATGATTAACTCCCCAGTTGCTTGCAGGAGCTGCTGGTGAGTTTTGGTCCTTTTTGTGCTGGCTGATGTGTTTCTCAGCTGGTGTTTGGGCACCCGTGTTTTAAATGGTCTTGCTGGAAGTGTAGTGGAGATTTGGATATCGAAATGAATGCCCAAAGCAGACTGGAACACCATGGGCTTATTTTAGTTGGTTTTTTTCTCTCTCCACGCATCTCTGCCAGCCTGAGGATTCATTTGTGTTCCAAGGCTGCTTGTCTCACTCCATATGTACTGGAGTCTTTTTCAAATACCTGTGTGTTTATCCCTTCAAATTCTCTCTGTTCTGTCTTGCATGGTGAGAAATCTTGCTCAATTTCCAGATTTTATTTGTGGCCAGTCGATGCATCTTTGTACCTTTGTCTACTGATGTTGCCCATTCATTAATTTTCTTTCCTCTCGGGGCACTTTCCCATCTTTTTGGTAGGCTGTGTATGTGTTTATGAATCAGAATCAAATCTCTCCATGGCCTGTATTTTCAGGCTGAAAACAGCTTTGTTTGTTCATAGCTCCTTTGTTGTAAGGTCAGATGCCTGCTTTCTTTGTCATCCTGCACACACTAGTCCAGGCAGATACATCCACATCTCTTGGACTCTGAGCTGGTTGGCAGCAAAGCAGCCATAAGCTGGTATGAAGGTCAGAGGCAGGTCTCACAACATCCCTGATCCATTTAACCATTGTAAGAGCAGCCTGAATTTAGATCTGCCTGCACCTGGCAGGTAGGAGCACATGAAATAGCTCTCTATTGTGGTGTGGGTTGGCATCAGGGAATGCTGTTGGAAGTGGGTGATGCAGGGACCCTTCTCCCATCCTCCTGGGCACTATGAGGATATCAGCTTGGTTCACAGTGGGGCTTAAATTGTGCATAGGCAGTAAATTGCTGATAAAATGCTAATAGTCTTTCACTGCTCTGTAAAGCCACCTCTGAAACACTCAGGCCAAGCAGGGTAGCTGGGGGCTGACCCAGGTGCCACCTCCTGTCTCCCTGGAATGCTGGGCTCCCACCAGTGCTGTGGGAGGAGAGTCTCTGCTCACAGCTGCTGCTTGGGCTTAGGGCTGGGGAGATGTTGCAGGGCTGAAAGCAGATCCCACATTCACCTGATTCTTCTGGTTATCAGGGCTGGGTTCTCTGCCAAGCAGTGGTTTGCAGTATCAGCCCCACTCCTGCCTCGGGTGATGTTCAGCTCTCTTGTTGACTGGATGCCCCTTGGGGCTCTCCAAGTTGCCATGGGAAAAGCTCAGCTCCTGGCTGAGGACTTTGTGCAGCAGCTTTTAGCTCTGCTGTGGCAAATTCTGCTTTTTCTCATTCCCCTCTCCTCCACTTACAAATCTGGTCTGTTTATAGATGTGTAGTTTCTCAGTGGAACTGAAAGAGCCAGAAATGTTCATTCTGGGAAGCTTTCCTTTCCCCCCCTGCTTCTTGGCTGCTTTCACCGGTATTTTTCCAAGGGGTCACATTAAGAGGTGTTATGTTTCAGATCAAACAAGCATGGACAGGATCTTTCATAACATCCATAGTCTGGAGATGGGAGAACTCTGCTGTTGGGCCTTAAATGGCAATGGAAGTGTTTAAACGTGCAAGGAATCCAAGGTATTGATCAGGACATGGATAAATGCATATCCTTAATGTGTATGAAATTGATTTTCTGTTACCTTCTTGATATGTCTGAGCTCTCCTTGCAGTAATTTGAGATAAGATTAGGGAGAAAACTTTTTTTTTCCCCCTTGAAATACTTGAGTAGTAAAGGATTTTCTAGCTCACATCTCCAAGAATGGGAGAGGGAAGAAGCCAGGCTTTTCTGGGTGATCCGACAGTTATTTGTCTATTGTTTGAAAAATTCCTGGTTTTGTTTGGAACCCTTGAGATATTTTTTTTCCTTTGTTATTCCACTG
This sequence comes from Ceyx melanurus, assembly GCA_024611195.1. NCBI lineage: Eukaryota > Metazoa > Chordata > Aves > Coraciiformes > Alcedinidae > Ceyx > Ceyx melanurus. The sequence continues at coordinate 32,157 of JANHGL010011717.1, read as the reverse complement.
GGTGTTTGAAACTTAATAATACTGTGAGCATCATTGTGACTGAAAGATGTCAACAGGAAAAGTCAGTCTTTGTATGTCTTGGTGCTCAATTAGTGCAGCTGCTGTCACTTGAGCTTAACTATTTGGTGTGTGTGTGCTTTGGGAAAGGAAGGAAATACCTCCCAGGTAATAGCACTTAAGGGGGCCTTGGAATAAAAGGGATCTTTTATTTTCTAATGAGCTTTTCTGTTTCTTCATTAAGATCTGCAGATTTCTCAGCCTCTTGGAACACAGTGTCTAATGATGAGTCTGTCCTAAGGCCAAAAGCTTTGGTAACAAATAATAATTAACATTTCTTGAAACAGCTTAATGTGGATGTCAGAATGGTCTAGCAGAATGGGCAAAAAGTGAAACTATCATCATGAAATTTCTGGCACAGACAAACCCCAGTACTCAGGGTAGTTCTGAGCATCTTCTCCATTTAACTGTCCAGAAAAAATGAGGGTGGATGAAAAAGCTGCTCTGGGAAATTGTGATTCCTCTTGGGGCAGAGGAGAATTGGTGCAAGTTAGAACATTGACTATCACACCTGAGAACAAACATCCTGATGCCAAGAGGAGCCTGGGGATCCTGTGTCCCAGGAGAAAGGCCAGGACCAGGGTGCTTGGAGGGTGATGGACTTTGTGCAGCCTGGGCCCGCCATCCCAGGTGAGGTTGGCTGGGGCTCTGAGCAACCTGCTCTAGTTGCAGATGTCCCTACTCCCTGCCGGGGGGTTGGACCAGATGAGCTTGAAAGGTCCCTTCCCACCCAAACCATTCCCTGATTCTATGAAAAAGCCTCTCTCAGCGATGACTAAGATCTCTGAAAACCATCTGGAAGGGTTGTGTAATGATCTGAAATATCAATTTCCCTTTGGAAAAGTGTGAGTGGTTCTCCTGGGGGTGGGAAAGGACCTTTGTATTTTCCAGCTCTTGCAGATTTTTCCTTGCCTGGCTCCAAACCAAGCAGAGGAGGGGGGATGGGGCAGCTGGGGCAGGTGTGGCCATGCAGCCTGTGGCTGTGCCAGCAGTGGGACAGTCACACTCGCTCTCCATGCTTTGCTGCTCCCATTAATGAGCCTCATGAGGATGGTGATGCTGTTGCTGATTCACTTACACTCTCTCTTAATGGTGTGCATGTAAGTGAGACATTCTCCTCTTCAACATCACTCTCTTCTTACTAATTATGTATTAAAGCATAATCATGGTAGCAAGAAAGCAGCTTTAATGTGCCCTGGGTAAAGCTAATGATGTGGACACACTGCACTCAGATGCATTTGTCAAGGTGTCCTATTCCAGGCCTGTTGTAATTTTAGGAATTTCTGAGCCAGAGTGGACTTGGGAAGTGTTTGTAGTCATTGCTACTAATGAGTAAGGCTTGTGTTGGGAGACTGAGCTGTGGTGGAGATTTCTCCCTAGCTGACAGATGGTGGGGATTTCACAGCCTGTTATTTAACTTTTGAAAAAGGTTGTTAATACTTCTGGGGAAGGAGTGATGTGAAAATGGGCTGGAAGTAACATTGAAATCAGAGGCAGCAGTTTGCATGTTTTACTTGGGCTTTGGGGAGTGGTGTTTCCCATCTTAATCCTAGGGCAGGGCTTCAGCTTTCTGCCTTGATGTTGATGCCAGCTACTGATGAAAGTCACCTTCTCTGCTGCTCCTGCCATGTGCAAGAGCCTATTTCCATCTCTCCACCTCTCCTGTTTGCCTCCTTCAAGGTCACCTTGATTTTTGGACAGTTCTGGAACATCTGTCTGACTTGAGGCACAAAAAGGATCTTAAAGCTGTAGTGTGATGTTCAGTTGCTTCTGCTGAAGCCTGAATATGATGGAGCACTGAGGACAACTTAATGTATGGATTCTGTGCTGTCTGAAAAGGTGGTGTAGATATATTCCTAGAATCACAGTATCATTTAGGTGGGAAAAGACCTTTAAGATCATCCAACCATGAACTCAGCACTGCCAGATCACCACTAAACCATGTCCCTCAGCACCACATCTACATGGCTTTTAAATCCCTCCAGGGATGGGGACTCCCATCACTTTCCTGGGGCTTGAGAACACTTTTGGGGAAGTAAATTTTCCTAATGTCCGGGATAGGCTCTGCAGAACAGCATCAGTGAAGCTGTGACAGACCTGGCAGTCCTGTGCCCTGAGCTGCTGCTATCCCACATCCTTTGTGAGTCATCTTGAAGACAGTTAATTACTCATAGGAACAGGGAGACAGTTGCACAGCTATTGGCATTGTGCCATCCTTGGAGATGCAATGGGTGTCACTTTTCTACACTGTCATGGCTGTGATATAGATGTTTTCTCTCTCTCCCTGTGCATCTGATTTAAAAAAAATACATATATCTGGAGAGAACTAATGCCAAAGTAGAGCTTTCAAAAAGAAAAAAAAAAAGCTTAATAGAGTTTTCTCAAGGGAATAAAATGAGGAAAGATTCTTCCCCACACACAGACCTTTCAGTGCTATGGAGTGTGCAGGGAGAATTAAATCAGAGTTGGGGACTCTGGAAGGGGTTTGGGTGCTGGGTGTGATATTGAGGGTGTTCTCGTGGTACCCTCATCTCCTCTGGACATGTACAGAAGACAAAGCAACTGGAGATAGAGCTGGAGGACTAAATTGAGAGAAGTGCTGGAGTGCCAGAGTGTAAGGCAGCAGCTCTGGAGCAGCATAGCTGCCCCAGCCATGTACCTGAGCTGATGGGGTGCAACAGCTCTCATCAGATGAGAAAGAGCAAGTCAGTCTTCCAAGCCAGTGGACTGTAAAGGTTATTAGAAAAAAAAAATAAAAAAATTGAATCTCTTTCATGTGGAAATAGTGCTTTAGTCCCTGTACATCGAGATTTATCTAAAGGACCTCTGTGCTCCAGCAGCAGAGCTGAGATCACAGTTCATTGCAGATGTGAATTGAACTGGCTGGGTCCCACTTTCAGCAGATATGAATAAACATTGTACAGCATCAGTCTGTCTTCAGCCCCACACATCAATTCTGCTCCCCAGGCTGTTTTTGCAGAAGCTAGATTTGCACAGCAAAAGACATTTTCTTTAAAAAAGGATTTTTATTTTTTTTTCTGGCTCCTGGAAATAACAGGTCAAGGCTGTCTATGAGGGCTCTGAATATGGGCACACCAGTGTGGGATGCTGGAGAGCAGCAGCAAATAGTCTACCAGCTCTCTGGTGAGGCTGCTTCACTGACCAGTGAGGTGTTAAGAGATGGATCTACCAGAATGTAGGTTTGTTTTGTTGTGTTTTTCTTTATTTTTCAGCAGGGATGTTTCATCCCAGTATAGCAGATGCTGGAGGGGATGCTCATTTTAAGTGTTTTCAGGTAATGCAACAATTTGAGGTGTTCTGATTTTTGTAGACATAGTTGAAAGCTCTTCTCTGGGAATCTGATTTTTGGGCCAAAGTGCTCAATGGGATTAGACTTTTATGATGTCTTAGATCATGCACAGAGATGTAATAGACACTAAGAGTTTTTGTAGCAGCATCTTGAATTGAATGTGTTGTCCTGAAAGTGGAAAAAAGAAACCCTACTGACCTTGATGGCACTTTTGAGGTAATGGAGGAAGTCGGGTCAGAGTCATTAGCCTATATTTGATTGACATATGAAATCTAATTTTAGAACATGTATGTATAGAAAAATCAACAGTTGGGAAGTGGATAAACTTTTGGTTTACACCCAACCTGCAGGCACCCACGTGAAGGCCTCTTGCCTCAAGGCCTCACTTGACTGTTTGCTCAGCCCGTTCCTCCAGCAGCCAAGTCCCAGTGTGGGCGCCGCCTCCCGCCCTCCCCCACGACTTTTTTCATCATATTGTTCTAATTACTGAAGTGTGAAGAATTGACTCTCCAAATGCCTCTTGGCAAATTCCATTTGTGCATTGATGAAATTGCCCTTCTCTGCAGCCTCGCCATTAGTGCCAGCCCCGTTCAGCCCGTCCTCGGATCAGAACTTCTCCTCCACCCTTCCCAGGCAAACTGGGACAGTTATGCTGTTGGAGATGATAAATACTAAAGGGAGATGAGAAAGGGAAGAAAATGAGGGATTGGGGGGAGGATGAAGGGTTAAGGCTTGTCTGTCCAGATCCAGCTGGTCTGTGTTTTCACAGTGTTGTTTCTCCTGATGAGCTGCCAGATGTAATTTCTGGGGGTAAACTGGGACAGCCAGGGAAGTGTGTGGGTCCAAAGCTCTGAGAGCAGGAGCTCAGCTGGTAGCTCAGGAAAGGCCTCACAGGAGGGTTTTGGGGCTGAGGATTTTGGGGAGGTTGAGCTCTGAACCCTGCTCAGCACAGGGATGTTTGTGGTGGAATTTATTTGCTTGCTGGCTGTGATCATGTCCTTTGCTTTTTCCCAATAGCTGTTCCCTGAGCGAGGGACTTGCTGGTTCTGCTTGGACCTCCTGCTCCCTAGCTGGGTGGACTGGCTGTGCAGCAGACTCTCATGCCTGTGCAGTTATCAGTTGATGCTGCAGAGAATTCAGGGTGTGTGGCTTATGTGCAAAGTGGATTATTTCTTTTAAAAGTAGCCACGTTATTGAGTTGTTTCTAGAAGTCTTTTTTCTTTTTTTTTCCAAGTGGGCAGGGAGCACTTGAGTAATGCTTCAGGCTTTCTGCAGTTGTGAGGGGGCTAAAAATGAAAAACAAAACTGAAAGCTCAGTTAGCAAGTGATGGCAAGGTTTCCAGGACTCGAGGCTTTAAGAAAAATGCCACAGAGGAGGTTTTCTTCATAACATTAGAGAATGGGCAGCTTTGGACCATCTCCTGATTCCAAAGTGCTTGTAGTAGGTCCATGCAGTGGGCTCGTGCTGTGAAATTACAGGTTGCTTCTGTCTGCCTTTCCCTCCCTGCTACGTTTGCAACCTGGGAGCTCGACCAGCAAGTCCTGGAGAGGGGAACAAGGATGGATTGGTGGTTTTCCCCAAGTCTGTGTGTGGATAGTGCTGGATCTGGAGCTTGGGCTGGCTTGAAGCTCCGGTGGGTTTGGATACCATGAAGTCTCCTCCTTTATCATAAAAGGTCCCAGGAATCCTCCCTGCAGGGTAGGCTATGGGCTGCAGAGGATCCCAGCTGCCTTTGTCAGAGGGATTGAACCAGCAGGGAACCAAAATTCATCCCAATGGCTCTGCACTGCTGGCAGCCCCTGCGTGGGACCAGGACTGTGGTGCAATGACAGCCTGGTCCTCTATGCTCTGGCAGGGTGTCCAGCACAGAGGTGTTCCAGCATCAGTTTGTGCTGCTCAGCTCCCCTCTGCAGATGTGCTTGGCACACGGGCTAGATGCTTCTAATGTGCCTCTTCTTGGTCAATGGCTCACAGAAGAGCAGTTACCCTTCAGAGGAGCAGTAGAGCCTGAACCTTCACCGCCTTGTCCCACTGTTTTGGCAACTAATCAGTTTTATCCTTGACTGGGGGACAATTTGAAAAGGAAGGTGAAGAACATGTGGCCCTCACTAGGCTAAGGAGAAACTGGCCAGGGACACTTCAGGGATGAGTAGGCTGTGGCCAGGGATGCTCAGCTTTGGGCTCCTGCTTCTTTTCAGAGTCAGGGACCTTCAAAATGCAGGAAAAGGGCAGTGCCAGAAGCCTTGGAAACAGATAAAAAAGAGACACAGCCCCTTGGGCTGGCAGGTGGTGATGCTGGAGAAAGGTTTTTGAGAGCAGAGTTGTGCTGTGCTGGTCCCGGGAGCTGTTGGGCTCTGTTGGCACCGTGTGTTACAAGAGTGTACAACAATCAAATAACATTTAACTCCAGGCACTTCACTCTTCCCAGTTGCTTTTCCAACTCTGTCTTGCCACAGAAAGGCTTGTAAAGAGGTAGCAATTGATCCAAACCAGTCGCAGCAAGTTCCTGCTCGTGTAAACTGTCTGAAGGACAAGCAGATCTTTATTTTTTTTGTGGTTTTTCTCTGTTCTATTTCTAGCTCCATTAAATCCACTTTTCCCCCTATTCTCTTCTGAAACATAAACGAGTAAATGCCATAACAAGGGCACACTTAAGGAAAAATGAAGCGTGACTATAAATATGAGTGACCTAACTAAAAGAAAGGTCAGGTAAGAGACATTAACCAGTAATGTTCATTAAGGGTATTGGGGTGTAATTCAGCACCCTGGTTTCCCTGCATCAGTGGAGCTGGTCAGAGGACCCACAGGGGGAGATAAGGGATGAATTATGTGTAGGGGGGAAAGTTTTCCTTTCCTGGGTGTTTGCATTGAGGGCAATACAGCAGGTGAAGTGGAGGAGGGATTTTGATACCGATGGCTATCTGTGCTGTGTTTGGAAAAAAAATAGTCAAAATATTCTCTGCTTTGGTGGGGAAAGAGCTGAATGAGGGTTCTTTGCAGCATGACCCTCCTGGTGCTGCTGTTTGGACAGGGCAGGGCTGTTTGTTTTTCCTCTCCTTGGCATGTGCTGTACAAACCTGCACTGAAATGTTTGCAAAGCACAAAATGTCTTTTCACCCCCTGTGATTTGGAGCCTGACCTGAAATTTGGAGTCCAGGTGCTGAGGGGCTGGGTGCAGAAAGCTGCTGCCCCATTGCCCAGCCCAGGGCTGGTGGATTCTGCTCGAGGCATGCATTTGAAGAAGTAAAATATCCAGTTACTTAAGAAAACAGAAATTTCTTGGAGAAAGGCTCATGGCTCAGTAAGGCAGCTCCTGCTGCGTGGGGCTGGGCAGGAGTTTCCCCAGGGAGGTTGGATGTGATGGTGCTTTTCAGGGCTGTGGGTACGTTGCCACCAGCCCCAGCATGTTTCTGTCGATGTGTCTCTGCTCCTGCCCATTTCCCTGCCCAGAGCTCTCCAGGTATGCACACAGGCATGGAAATGTGGCCAAGTGATGTCAGGAAGTCCTGGCAGTATAGAGAAATCTCTTGTTACAGCAGCAACCAAGTGAATGGGGACTTAGCTTAGATATTACTTGGTCTACTCTTTTCATTTTGATTTTTCTACCATGAAATTCAGTTTTATGAACTTGAAGAAGTTGTTCTGCAGGCCTGAACCATCTGGGGGAGGTGCAATAATAAAACCATTTAAATTCTCCCTTGTATTTAGGAGGGACGGTGATAATTCCCTTGGTGCCAAGGCTTATTTTGCTTCATTAATACCTGGATTTGAACAGTTTCCTTTCTTCCTTTCCTTGCTCAGGGCTGTGGTTTCAGAAAGCTCTCTTCTCGAGGAGATTTTGTGTGTACACACACCACGTGAAGTCGACAGGGGTTGAACTTCAAAGTGAAGCATGTGAATAAATATTATCCTGACTTGAGGGTACTATTTATTCTTTTTTCTTCAGAAACAAAACAAATTCTTATATCCCTTCTCTTGAGACCTAGAATTAATCGTTCTCTTTTTTTTTTCTCTTATTTACCACTGTTGTGATGGCAGCACTATAGTATTTACTCTGCTCAGTGAAAACTTTACCTGCCTTGCTCAAGTGTGTGACCTTTACTGTTTTGCAGCCATTTTTGAGTACTGAGAGAAAATACTATAGCCAGGGTCAGCATCCTCTACTTTTCTTTGCATGGCTTCCATGGGTCACCAAGGGGCCAGGCTCTGGGGTGATGGGTGAGCCCAAACCTGAATCTTCGAGGGTCAGGAGGGTGTTTGCTTTTGAGTCCAGGAGCTGAATGTGGCTTGTGCCCAGGTGAAGTTGTTTGCTCTAGGATTTGCTTCCTGGAAGCACCTGCCACAGGCAAGTCCCAAGGTATCCAAAAGAAAACAGTGAATTTTGGGTACAGACAGAGCTTGAGTTGCACAAGGTGTGGTGTCCTCTGAAAATCAGCGTGGCTAATACTGCCTTGGGCCATGCACCCAAATGCACCAGCTCTTTGGATTATTCCTGGCTGCCCCATGCAGGGGCAGCTGGGGTATTGCTGTGCTGTTGCTGTCCCGGATGCAGCTTGCTCTCTGCTTTGACTTTTCCTCCTCAGCTCCATGCAGGGAAGGCCCTCATGCATTGAAAATAATAAAATCAAATTATACCATCAAATGTTTTATGTATGAGGAGGCACGGGCTGTCAATAATCCTCTATGTTTTTTAATGCGAACTCTCTCTGCGTTTCTGCTACTGCCTGATGACACCAATTAATTTTATTGTTTGGAAATAATCTTCTGTGGTGTGTGATTTGCGCAGCCCTAGCCTTATGCTTTCTAATGATTTCTCTATTAATTTCACTGCTGCCTGTAAGCTGAAGATGCCTTTCAAGTGGAAAGGGAAACATGACCTAATACCACGGATAAAATATTAGCAACAGCAAATTAAATCCTGGTTAGCAGCGTTAGGACCCCGGCCGCTGAAGTGTAGCAGCGAGCAAAGAGCTGCACGTGCTGCCTCTGGATGCTCAAGAGTGTGGAGCAGCAACTTTTCCAACAGCTTCAAAATTAATGTCGCATCAGTGTTTTTGTCCCCTGCTGCTCCAGCCAGCTATTCCCTGGCAAAAGAAAGAGTTGACCCCGATAAATTGAATTTGTGTGCCTCCCTGTGCGCTAGAAATGCTGTGGCTGGGCTCACCCCACTGCAGCTGTGGTCATGATTTGCTTTCATTCCTACTTCTTGGGCTGCAGATGGATTTGATGAGAGCTCCTCAGCTTTGCCAGTGTAACACACCCCCCCCTGTCATCTCCAGTCTGGGTGTAAGGATGAGGATCTGATGGGGGAGATCCCACTGTCCCACCGGACAGGGGTGATGAGTGGGTGGGTAGTGCTGTTTATTTTCCTGGGTTGTTTTTCAGCATCACAAGTTTTGTGAGTGTCCTTGAGCCTCATCCTTTTGTACGACCTGCTGCCATCTAGCAAAACCTCCAAAAGAAAAGTGTATAGGCAAGATTTCCAGTGCAAACTGGGGTTAGGGGCTATGACTTGGGTGCCTGTCATCTGCAAATCCTCCTTCTGGGTAATGGCAGCATAGAAACGTTATCATGGTCAGGCACTGACACGTGTACCTGCAAGATGCTTGTTGAGAGCATCTGTACCTTCCAGTCAGCTTCACTGGCTGCTCCCAATCTGTCCCCAAATCAAGGAAATAAAATAAGATTAATATTATGAAGCAATGACATGAAGATGTCCTTCCTCAGCCTTTGGAAGAGGTCTGTACTTGTGATGGGGTGCTCAGCACACTCCCAGCTGGGGCTGACTTCTTTTAACTGTTTCTTTCTGAGACAAAAAAAAAAGTTCTTTGATGGATGAAAATATCAGGACATTAATATTGTCTAAGTGAAGGAAGAAGGGGGCAGGGGGAGGGGAATCAATGCAGGTTGTGACCAAAATATCAATGTCAAGATTTATATAAACGTACAAATATTTATCATTGTAATGTTTCAGTTGCTGTGCTGCAACTGAAGTGTTGTGGTTCCCACATAGAAATTTGAGGCAGCAGAGTTGGTCATCAAGGAGATGGACTTTGAGGCTGATGGCTGGGGAAGAATGAGGGGCTGAAAGGTGGTTTGTAGGGTGGAGGTTGGACCCAGGGAAGCTCTGGGGCTGTGCTGGTGGTGGGGTTGGAGCTGCACTCACCTTCTGCTCACTCTCTCCTTGCAAACACCTTGTTAGATGCAGGTCACTGGGCAGGCTTTGTGCATCACCAGAGTGATGCTCCCCTTGGCTGTAATCCTTATTGGGTGTTCTGTGTTGAATGGTAACCTGTGAGGTATTTTGGTAATGTCATTTTTCCTTCTGCTTTTTCAATGGTGAAAATACAAATAAATTTTCTCAGAACTGTGTTGTGACAGTGTGGGCAGAGAAAAAAAAACCACTGTCATGAACTAGATGTAAAAGTAGTTGTCAGGAGTGATGGGCTGATGCAGGCGGGGTGTCTGTGGTGCTGCTGTTAGGGATGGTGTTTCAGCAAGGACATGCTTACCCTCCTAATGCCTGGCAGGGTCCCTCCATCCCCACATCCCTGGATGGCTGCCTCTGCTGTCACTTTTCCAGAGGAATTCTGCTGCCTGGACTCATTCCAGGGGATACCTCGGGACCCATCCTGTTCTCTGGTGGCAGGCAGAGCACTGGCTGAGATGCAGAACGATGCTCAGGCTACTTCATCTCCTCTGGGAGTTGGCTTTGGACACCTTGGTAGTCTTTGAATTGGTGATAAAAAAATTATGGAGAGGTCAAAGTTGGAGCATAAGATTTCTGCTGGCCTTGGATCTCTTTGCACTGGGTTCAGAATTACAGGGTGAAGGCAAATCCTTCCTTAGGGTTTCCATGAGAATGAAGCCAGATACAGCTTTGACTTCATGGGAGAAGTTACTGAAACTCAGACAGTAAGTCACAAACTGATGTGTTAATATTTATCTGTTTGTTTCATTGCTTTTTTAGAAAAGGAAAAAAAAAAAAAGGGTGGTAAAAGGGAAAATTCTCAAGGAAATCAATTGCCAACAAAAGCAAAATAAGAAAAAAAAAGGAAAATCACCCAAAACCTTACATGCTTGCAAAGTCACTGGTGCTGCCCACTGCTCTGGTCACAACTCTGCTGCCAGAGCAAACCCAAAGCAGAGGAGAAGGCAGGGATATCTGTTCTTCCATCACCATTGCTGTGCAGGGAGCGTGCCAGCTCTGGTTCATAATTAATAGTTTTTCAGCCTGATTCTGCTGGGAGAACAAGGAGACCATTGAGAGAAGATCCAGGCTGTGCTGTGTGGCTGCTGCTAAAGCCTGAGCCTCGTGCCTGTTCCATGTCACCTGGGTTTATCCACCCAGAGCTCTGCCTTGAGGAAAAACGACTTTAGTCACAGGATTAAGGGTAAATAGTGTTGTAGTACCATGGTGACATTTTCCCCCGTGATGCTTGCTTTTCTTTCCTCTCCCTTATGGACTCTAATCTTCCAATATGATAAGAAGTGAGGAGTAATGGAGCTGTTGGCCTTTTTAAATATGTATGAACTTCTCGGGGAAAGCCAGAGGAGTGAGGAGCAGGGAAGACAGATAACAGATGTGAGATGGTCTCAGAGCTGTGTCGTTTGACATACGTGGGGTTTATTTTTTTTCTGGGTGACCCGAGTCATTATTCATGGGCAAAGCATAATGTTTCTCTTCTTTTCATGTAAAGATTATTATTTATTTTTTTTTTTAAGATAACTGTATCTGGGGAACAGCTGTGATGGTCTCACAGAAAGCTGATCCTGCAGTTCCTACCTCTGACTCGCTGGGGTTTTGCTGCTGGCAAACAAAGATGTTTTCTGCCTCTTGTTGGCATCAGTCTGGATGGCAACTCAGTCAAATGGGCTCTGTGGGATATGGTGATTTTTTTTGTGACAGACCAGCACACATATATATGTATTTTCTGCGCATAAATAATTGTTGGCATGGCCAGGTTTTGGCTTCTGTGAGTCAAATGGGTCTTTTCCATCTCCATCATCTTTGTCCCTCCAGCTGATGGCAGTGGGGCTTTCACTGAGGTGTAGGGCAGATGATCCCAGTTGCTTTTATTTGCATTTTGCTGGTAAATGACTTGTGTTATTCCCAAACGCTGGCATAAAGAGTGTGTAGAGTAGCTGTGCCAGGAGCCATCCCCTCCATGGACCACCTCGTGCACTCACAACAGAGCAAAGTGCCTTTCTCTCAGTGGCAGCAGTGCTGGCAGCCAGTGGGTTCCAGCAGGGCAGAACAACTCTGGCAGCCTAACTTTTCTCAGCTTGTTTTGTTATTTCCTCCCTCAAACAAACTGTTGACTGAAAAGACTCCTAATTTTGGCTGAAATGCACTAAATTGTTTTGCCCAAGAAGTGAATTTTGGAGAAGATTGATTTGATTATTTTCACACAATTTGCTTTTCCTTCATTTATAAACAAAATTATACTCTACAGTTATTTTTTTTCTCTCTGCACTGGGAACTGTACAGAGGAACAACAAGAGCAAACCTCTCTTGGGTCACCCTCTCCTGCTGTGCAACCATCAGATCCCCCTCAGAATGAATTATTCAGGCAATACTCACAGTGTGTACCACTCCAGTATCTTCTGGGAAGGTCACATAAATGGGGTGACACCTGCTTTTTAACAGCCTCTTGATTTCCCAGCGTGCCATTGCCCTGTGTGAGCAAAGATAACTGATGAAGGGAGGACTTCCACCAGGGGAGGTGAATTCCTTGCTCTTACGGCTGTCTCTGAGCATGTGTTTGTGGGATTAGGTCTTCTGGTGTTTTGGCTGCATGTTGGGAATGCACTGGAGATAACCCCTGATGCTGGAAGTAACCTGTGCTAGTCAGGTGGGTGACTGAGCTTGCTGACCAAACCTGCCATGGCTCGGACACCCTGAGGGATGCTGAAGGAGCATTTGCTGGTGGCAGAGGTGACTGGGTGGATTTGTGCTATGATATCTGTGGGGATGCACTGAGCTCACGGAGTAGGTTGCCTGGAGAGTTGGTCAATGCCCCATCCCTGGGGCCATTCCAGGTGAGGTTGCCTGGGGCTCTGAGCAACCTGCTTTAGTTGCAGATTGCAGAATGTGACCCTTTAACGGTCCCTTCCCACCCCAAACCATTGCATGATCCTGTGATATCTGCCTGTCTTGTGAAGCATTCCAGCTCCTCTAGAAAGGGCTAAACCCAATTCCCTGCGAGCTGCCTGCCAGTGCAGCACATCCATCAGTTTGTCCCCTTCATACATGTCATGTTCATTGATTGCATCTTGGCTGGGGAAGGGCAGCTAGGGAGTGTTGGAGCTTTGGAAAGAAAGGCAGGGAAGCAATAGGATTCTCTTTCAGGGAAGTAACTTGTTAGACTAGAATTGCTCTGGGCATCGTGATGTCTGATGTCCCCTGGTGCTGTGCAGCGCTGCTGCCACCAGCCTGCCTGATGATCCTGGCTGGTACAGGAGCAGGATTAGCTCTCGCGTCTGTTTGATTTCCTTGGGTTCTTCAGGCTCCAGACTACAGAATAGGTGGTGGTAATTGGCTTTCAGCCACCTCGCCCGGGCAGGAGATCAATACAGCTCAATACAGGGGTTCGTTTTTATCCAGAAAGACTTGGGGAGAAAAGATGCTATTAAAAGAAAATTACTGCGTTGCCTATCAGCTGAAAACAAAAGCCTTTTGTCCCGTCAATCATTTGGAGGCTTTATCCTGTCAATCACAGGGAAAATGTCTCCTTTTCACTTCTGCCAGACTTTGTATAGATCTGCTTTCTCCTTTGTTCAAACAAACAAGTGTTGGGGGCAGTAGCTTTGTAATAAAAAAAAAAATAAAAAGAATAAATTATAATATTTTATCACTGTTTAGACTGCAGAGAAAGTAGTAATGCAAGTTCACCCGTGCCCTTCTGTCCCATAGCTGAATTGAGGTGGTAGCTCAGACTCAATAGTGCAGCAGGGAGAAGTGTCCATGCTTTCCACACACGTGCTGTGTTATCTGGAGTGCCTCGTGCTGGTACTAGCAGGTTATGTACATAGCATGAAACGCCACACTGTGTTTTATGTGGCACTCTGCTAGATTAGGCATGATAAAGCTTGGGCATGTGAAGTGACACAGCTTCGTTAGTGGTGGCTGCAGGGGGGAGGTGATGCAGAGTCTCCAGTGCTCAGTGATCTTCAAGCTCCTCACCACCCTCTGGTGCTGCACCCCTGATCAGAAGCCCAAGGCAGTGCAGTTAGCCCGGAGTCTCGTGCTTGTGGGTGGCTCTGTGCTTCTCAGATGCTTTCAGAGCTGAACTAAAGTGCTGAGTACAGCATGTGTCTCTGTTCATGAACTCACTGCAGGCTCTGGCCATGGCTTGATTTCTGCAGTGTGCAGATGATGCCCTGATGGGAGCGTTTGGTGCTGTGTGCTGGCCCCAGAGCCATTACCTGGGCACTTCACTCCCTGGCTTTGCTGCTCCTCCAGCACTAGTGAGGCTGCAGTGAGGGTGCTGTGAGGAGGTGAGGGTGCTGTGAGGCTTCTCTCCAGCAGGGCTGGCTCGGGCAGACCTCAGGGCTGGTTCTGTGGCCCATGGTGGGCTTGGGAATGAGAAGAGGCTGCGGTTTCATCCCAGGAGGAAACCACGGTGACGCTCCACGCGCTTTTGTTTTGTTCACAAGAGCAAAAGGCTTTTTCCTTTCCCTTTCCACTTCCTTTCCCTTTCACACTGCAGTTTTCCTCCCTGAACCACTGTGCAGATGGTTTTTGGGCATGAGCAAATATACTGCTAGGAGTTCAGAAGTTTGTTTATACATCAGTCAGTTGGTGTGTGGCTGCATGCACAGAGCCTGGGTGATGGGAGCCAGACACCAACACCTCACAAGCATTTGGGCTTTGCAGAAATGCTGGCACACCTCTGCTTTTCCTCCTGCTGGGGAACCTTGTTCACCTCCTTGAGTTGGAGGCCCAGTTAAGCTCCAGTAGTTCAGGTGCTCTCATGTCAACAGTGTCTGGACATACCAACCCCTTGGTGCTGCTCTGGCAGCTCCAGAGGAAATGCAGGTACCCAGTCTCCTGCTGTAGGGCTATCTCTTTGTAGCAGGGAAGTCTGAATCATCCCTGTTCAGCTTTTAGTTGCAAACTTTTTTTTCTTTTGCTGCAGCCCACCTTTGTTTCTGCTGCTCTGACTTTGGATGCTGCAGCCACTGTCGCTGCCTTTACAGGAGTGGCACAGCAGGGAAGGCAATCACAGGGTGCTCCCGTAGCAGGAGACAGGGGAGCTTTTGGGTTGCACAGCCAGGGATGCTATTCGCCCTCTGGGAAAACACAGCTTGCCTATGTTGCTCTGCATCCTGAGATTGATGCTTGCTCTGCATCCTCAGACTGATGCTTGCTCTCTTCTCCATTTGTTATCTCTGCCCAGTGGCCTCTGATGGGAGTTTCAGCTCTCCAGGGTTTTACATCAGCTCTGTTTGGTTTAACCCTCTTCTACAGTGGAAAAGTGGTTTTTGAGAATGTGGCTTTGGCTGGAGTGGCTCCTGGGATTCACAGTGGCCCAGTGCTGGTGATAACACACCACCTTCACTGCACATCTCCATTACAGACACCTGGCTCGTTCCCAGAAACTCTCTGAATTCTTTACACACTGGTATTTTATAAATCCCGGGGCACCCAGCCCCGGGCAGGTGAGTTGAGGTGGGAGAACTGTGGTATGAGGACCTGCTGGGTGCTTCAGGGAGTCCCTTAGGGTCTCCTGGCACCCACCTTCCCACTGCAGTGGACACTGTGTCTGCTGCCAGACAAGGACAGATGGGATCTGGCCTGTCCTTTTGCTTCTCTGAGTGCAGAAGATCTATCTTAGCCAGGCTTGCCTTAATGGAAGACAAATATGAGTGGCTCTTTTTTCCCCCCCCTATATCAGTCTCTTTTTATTCCTTTCCTTCTCAACCATAACAAAAGCTTTAGTGCACTGGGACCAGTAATTAGCTCTGCTCTTACTTTCCAAGTAACTCACCTCTGAAGCATGTGTGTGCTGGGAGGCTCCTGGGCCAAGTCCAGGAGAGCCCAGCCTCGGGGCTGAATTTGCATTGCTGCTACATAAATTCAAATTGCTTTCATACATCAAGTGATGTCACTGGTCAGAAGATCAGTTGGTGTCAGGGGAGTGTTTGGATGCTCCATGGCATCGGAGAGATGCGCTGGGGGCTGCTGACCCCGACTGGGCTGCAGCTGCCAGCTCTTTTGCAAATAAAAAGAGGAAAAAAAGCCCAACACAACCCCAAATTCAAAGTGCAGTGGGTGCCTCTGGAAGTGCGAGTGTCCTCGGGCACCAGAGACACCTCGTTGGCAGGGGGAAGGGTTTGATCCTCATGCTGTGAGCCTCTGAAGCTGTGGGCTGGGAGAGTGCACGTGCAAAATCTCACCTGGGCTCTGCTTTCATCAGTAATTGCACCTTCTTGTTTATTCTGATGTTATGTCACTGGTTTCTTTGAGCCTAACGGCGTCTGACGGTTCCTGAACAACTGCTGTCAGCACAAGCCTCTCCTGTTGGCTTCTCCTCTTTCACAGTAATAAAAATGAATGGCTTTGCATCCCTATTCTTTCATCCCCCAGTATCCTAAAGCTTCGTACTGAGTGGTTGATCCCTCCCCCCTGCAACCCAAGAGGCAGGAGTTGCTTCTGCTCTGTGCAGCTGATGCTCCGAGCACCAGGAGATGCTTTGAGAAACACGTGAACTCCCTCAGGTTTGATGAACAAAGACTCTCCCCTCTCCCCAGGGAGTTGAGCCTTCAAAATAAGAGGAGCAGATGGCATCTAAAGCATCTCCCTTGTTGACAGCCAGGTTTTGCTGCAGAGCTGATAAAACGCAGGAGGTCATGCTTGATGGGTACGTGGTTATTCTGGTTGATTTTCAGGTTTTTCAAAGACCATTTTTCTTTCTTGGTACAAAAACAGGCACCTTGGTCACACCCATCTTCTGTCTCTCCCCCCCCACCAAAGGTGATGCAGTCCCAGAGTTCAGAAGGAGCGATGCTGGCCAGGGCCCTGTGGCTTCATGTGGCATCTCTTGGAGGTTTTTGTTTCCTGTGAAAGTGTTTCTCACTCTTCCTTCTTGCTTAACACGAGCTGGCAGAGGGGATCAGCTCGGGTTTGAGCTGTTTCTCAAGTGTTTATTGAAATGTCACCATTCCTCCCACACAACTCCTGCCAACAGCTTCGTGCTTCCCACTTAGGTGGAAAGAGCTCCCGAAGTCAACCAGCAGGGCAGGGACCCCATGGAAAGGCAGCTCAGTGCTGGTGGCATTCCTGCCCAGTGAGCCAGGGCTGCCAGGGGACTGGGGTTTGCAAATTGTATTTCTCTGGTGATTGTGCTCCCATTGATGTGGAGGCTGCTGTGCAGAGGAACAGTGCATCTGCCTCCCTTCCCTTCCCCCTCTGCTGTGTCGGGGTGAATGTAGTGAACAGGGATGTTCTTGGTGACATCACCAGTGCAACTTGTGTGTAAGGAGGTTAGTGTTGTTATTTAATGTCCTGCCACCAGCTCTAGCTTTTCTCCAACTGGGTGGGTAGGTACAATTTGATTGTGCAGTGGCATCTGCCACTTGCAAAATCCCAGCTCTGGGGGTCAGGTGTTGCACCCTGGATGAAGGGGATCTTTGATCTTGAACTTGCACAAGTGAGAGTGTAGCTAATAGAGGCTTTTCAGGGCACAAACAGTTATCCTCTAGGAAATTACAGTTTGCAGCTTGATAATTGACCCCATGATACTCTCATGAGTGACGGCTGCGTTAGGGTTCATGTGGCTCTCTGCAGCTGCATTTTCTTTCCATGTAAAAGCCCTTCCTAGCACAGGGCTGGCACTGGTCCGGGCTGGCACTTGTCCCCTCCTCCTGCTTTCCAAGCACCTCGCTGCCTGAATCCACTTGGTGGTGAATTCCCCATGTTCATAATTGCAGTGAAGCTCATTTTCCTCCAATAAGGGATCACCTCCTGGGGTCACTAATGAGGAGATGACCCTGCATCTTCTGTGACCTATTTGGAGGAAGATAATAAAATAGACAAAAGCCAAAAAAATCAGCTCCTAGCTTAAATTCTTGGTCTCCTCTGTCTTGGCACTTGAGTTGTAGTAATAATTTGAATCTGGTTTCCTGGCAGTAGAAGGATTTTTTTTCAGTGACTGTCATTTTCTTTGTTACTTTCGGGCTGGTTGTTTCAAAACTCATTACTCTTGGCATTTATTTACCAGGGCTGGAAGCAGCTTGCACCAGGGGCACAAAATGGAAATTGATTTACAGCAACGGTGTGTGATCTAGAAAACATCAATTTTATTTTTTTTTCTTTCCCCCCCTCAAGTCTATAAATTAGTTTTGATTCCGATGAGGTTTTATACTATACTTATAAATCAGTTCCCAAGGAGCTTTGTGACTGTGGGAAATTGAAGTAGTGGAGCAGCAGCCCTGATTGTGACATTGCTGATGCAGCTTTGACATGTTGCTGCTCTCCCACATGTGCATGTGGGGCTGGGCAAAGGCTGGTGCCAGGTGCTTTGTGTGGGATGCATTTAGGGAAGGGGGTTTTGGCTGGGGAGAAGAACCAGCTGCAAAAATACAATCGTACACATAGTACATCAGTGCAAAAATTAAACAGGTCTAAGCTTTTAGGAAGAAAAGGGTCTGTAACGGCTTGTGATTTAAGGAAACAAGCTCTATGCTGAGGGTTTTGGGGAATTTTGATGCTTCAGCACTTCCCAGATAGCAGACCTCTATGAGGACTTGCCTCAGGGTGTGAAACCACTGATGGTTTGGGAAATTTTGGGTTGTTTGGACTTGCAGCCTCAGCACCGTGTGAGCAGCTAATGTGTGTGAGTGCTGCTGGGGCACTCTCTGGGCTGGCTGATGTGCAGAAGTGCTGGAGGGAGGGTTGGCAGTGAGGAATTCCACTTTTCAGCTGGTGCTGCACATGATTTGGTCTGAGATGCTGCAGAGTCAGGTGCAGAAACCTTGCTGGCAGATGTTGGGGTAACTCCTCACCAGGTGCTTGCTGGGTGCTATTAAGTGGAGAAATAAGTTTACAAGCCCACCGAAAATGAGGAAGACCTGTGTCTTCATTTGCCTCTGCTGTGCTAGATGGCTGAGTTGGGTGGTTCTGGTGACCCCTTAAGTGTTCTGCAGAAGTCTGGCTGTGCCATGGCTGTGAGCAGGGCTGGGAGGCAGCAGGAGTGATCCCAGGAGTGTGGGGCTGGGGACCCAGCAGTACCATGTTCACCTGCCCAGCTGTTGGGCTTCAGTGTAAGGAAACTTAGACAAATGGATGTGTTGTCTCTGGACACCCAGGAGCCCTTAACCCTCCTGTCTAGCTCACTGTGCCAAATTGCTCCTGGGGTAAACTTAGTTCAAGCTCCATCGACCACAATATTGTTTCTACATCTCCCCTTTTCAAGTCGCCGTTCCCGTCTTTAACTTGTGCTGCTCTGTCATCTGTCTCCCCCAGCTGAGGTGCCTCGACAGCTCCCCTGCACACACCACTGGCTTGTCACACGCTTGTGTGACTCTCAGCTTTTTTTTATTTTCCCCCTTCCATTTTTGTGCCTTAATGGAAACGTTAAAGGAGCCGATGCGGAGGCGTCCGGAGGACCTGCTGTGTCACCCCGGAGCTCTCAGTGGAGAGAATCCACTCCCAGAGACCCCAGATTCAGTTCCTAGAAGCCTCTGATGTCCTTGGTCTCCTTCGTCTTCTAGATGAAGCATTTCCTTCTGCTTGGCTGAGAAAAGCTCATTTGAGATGAGGCACATTAGCAGGGTGTTTATGGAGTTGCTGTGGAAATCCCTGGTGTTCACGCTGTGCTGGTTTGCTGTAATGGACCTGCACGTGCCAGGACACCTTCCAAATGGGGAGAAACAGTTTTCCTTTCCTCTTTAATGAGTAGAAACTGTGAGGCAAAGCAGGGGTGGGTTGGAGAGCTCGGGGTTTCTTGGGGAGTTGGGCTCATGGTCTGGGGAAGGAGCCAGGTGCTGGGCTGTGCATCTCCCATGATTTCAAGGCTTCTAGCTGCACCAGCTTCCCATTTATCCCAGCTGCCTTTCACAGCACAGCCACACGTGGATGTCTGTCTGCCCAGGGAAGTTTGGAGACAAGTTTTTGGTTTTGAAGTAAGAAAAAGAGCCCTTAGGAATGGCTGTATGACAGAAATCCTCAGCTCAAGGCAGAAACAAGTGCTTTTCTGCCCGGTAATCAGGCTCGTGATGAACATTGGCTCATAAAACCCAGCCTGAGTGCCTCCCTGAGCCCCAGCACCACTTTGCTGGGGCTGAGCCCTGCCCAACCCAGCCCACGCTGCTGTGGAGCTCAGTGCTGGCTCTGCGTTGGGTCCTGGCTGACCTCAAATGCCCTGGAATGGAGCAGGGAGATCAAACCTCATTTCTGTGAAAAGCCAAATGAGTTCTGGGAGAGGAGCAGTGATAGAAGGAGTGCTCAGCCCCAGTTCTGATCTCTCCATGGGGCTGGGAGTAGCAGCAGCTGTGCTTGGTGTGGGGGACAAACCCTGACACCACTCCTGCCCCTGGGGAACCTGCTTCTGCCTCACCAAATACCCCCTGCTGTGGGAGGGACCCATTGCAACCTGCTGGGGTATTGAAATCCTCCTTTTTTTTGTTGAGCTTCCCCTTTAGCTCACTGGGTTCAATCTGGCTGTTAACTTGGAAGTGGTCAGTGCTCATTGTGCTTGGGAAATTGTGTTTTGGCAGAAATTCTACACTCAAGCCAGATCACTGGTGGGTCTGGCAGCCCAAGCCTACCCCAGTATTCGTATCCTTCCCTGGGCTTTGGATTCAGTCATTTGGACTTCAGTGAAAGCTTCTGTGATGTTGTGGGGAGGCTGTGGGAAACTTTTTAGATGTGGTGGAGAGCCACAGTCCCCCAGTAAAGCATGGGTGCTGCTGCTGGATACTGTGGGGATGCTGTGTGCATTGTGGGCAGCCTGGCATCCAGTGGGTTTGGATTTGTGAGAACTGGGGTTTCCTGCCCATTGCAGACTCATTACAGACCCCTGGGTACTGCCCAGCTCATCTTTGCTGCTTTCTCCACCTTCTCAATGGCCAGGTCTTAGTGTCTTTACTATGTCAGCTTTGTTCCAGCCTGCAGACCAGTAAAACCAGTCTTCAGCATGGCTGGTGAAAGCTGGAATGGTCTCAGCAAAATCTCATCAAATCCTCCTTCTACCAGGTGTTTCTGGGGTGATTCTCTTTCCATTGGTGTTGCTGGGAGACCCAGTGATCCCTAAAGCTCAGACTGGGTGGGCTACAGGCTCTGGGCTGCAGTGCTGTGCTAGATAACAACCATGATGACATCCAGTCTCCTTTGCTCTCAGTTCACTGGAAAAAAATTATTTGTAACTCAACACGATACTTCATAGAAGGTGACAAAGTGATTTCAACTTCATTGGTTTTTCCATTTGCAGAGTCATTAAAAGGCCAACAGGAGCAGAGAGCATCAGCCCCAGCTGTTAATGGGAGCCCATTTTCTTTCCTCTATGGTGATCACTGGTGCTGCATCCTGGGGGGGGCTGTTATCTCTGATGGCAGCTGGTTGCCACTGGTGTCCCCACCTCTGCCATCCCATCACCTCTCCTACCCCACCAATATGTGGAACCAGCCAGGAAGTCCATGAGGTTATTAGTGCCAGTGGTTTTAACTGGTTAGGAAGAAAGGCATTTTGTATATTTGTGGGGGAGTTTGCTTTGGGTTTATTTACCAAATGTTGGTGATTATTTTTTTTTTGTTTGTGTGTGTGTGTGTGGTTTTTTTTAATTTATTTTTTATTTTTAATTAGGGAGATGTGAGTTTAGACCAAATTGGAAGCAGATGGAGTTGGAGACATCACCCTCTGTTTTATTCCTGTTTGTGCAGATTTGCTACTTTGGGATAAATCCTGAAGAGGACTTTTTAGGCTTAAATGCTCCATTCTCCAGCCTTTTCCCTATCTGCTTTGTCCTCCCAGTAGACCTGTGTTCCCCTAGGCACAGTGCCTGCCTCCATCATGTGATGCTTCCAGACAAAATCTCTGTTTCTTATGCTGGAGATGAGCAGCCAGTCCCCTTGTAAAGAGCCTTTGGGGGTTGGTGCTGGTGCAGGACCAGAGCCTGCAGCTCTAGAACTGAGCCCAGCTGGACTCTTCCCCAAACCTGACCCCACATCTTTAATCTGGTGGAGTTTTGTATGTTCTGCTGGTACCTTTTGGCAGCTGCTGTTGCTCTCCCCGTGCATACCAGACCCTGCAGCACACCTTGCCTGGGCTCACAAGAACAAGTTTTGTGAGGAGCATCTGAGGGACCTGGGATTGTTCAGCCCAGGGAAGCTCGGGGGAGACCTTCTGGCTCTCAACAACTCCCTGACAGGAGGTTGGAGCCAGGTGGGACCAGTCTTTTCTCACAAGGAACAAGTGACAGGACAAGGGGAAACAGCCTCAAGTTACACCAGGGGAGGATTAGGTTGGACCTGAGGAGAAATTTCTCCCCTGGAAGTGTGGAGTCCCCACTTCTGGAGGGGTTTCCAAGCCATGGAGCTGAGGGCCATGGGTCAGTGGTGCCCTGGCAGAGCTGGGGGAACAATTGGACTCGATGATCTTAAATGTCTCTTCCAACCAGAGTAGGTCTATGATTCTGTTCCCCCCTTGCAGCAGGGGCTGTAGCAGGAGCCCTCATCCCCTCACAGGACAGGGCATGTGGCCATTTTCCAACCTGCCTCGGGGCCGGCGCTGCCTCGCACCGGGTGCTGCTCCCACCCGAGCTGGCAGGAATTCCCTTTATCTCCCTGGCAGCAGATGAAAAGCTCTGGCCACAGGATGTGTTTGTGCACATTTTGCTGGGGAAAGCGGAGGGGCGGGCGCAGGGGAGGCAGAGAGCTGAGTTACACTGGATCCTCTCAAGTTATTTTCAGTAGTTTTTTTTTTTCCTGAAGAGTTAAAACTTTTTTTTATTCCCCTCTTCCTTGAGTGTTGAGGTTTATTCTGCCTTTTCCAGCAGTAATAGTGCCAGGAGCCCAGCTGTGGTGCTGGGCTCAAGCAGTTGACACAATGGTGAAGGTTGAATTGCCAAAAGCAAACGTTCTTTGACCCCTGTGCCTTGCTTTCCCCAGGACCTGATGGGGCAATGGACTCTGCACTCATGTGGTCCCAGCAGGAATCTGGACAAGGGCACAGGAGAAAATCCTTTAACAGGCTCCATCTCATCCTTGAGTTATTTCCCCTTTGCCTGCCCCTGGGGGCACCCAGAGCTGCCCCTTTCAATTTAGCCTGGCCATGGCATCTCTTACTGCAAAGCCCATAGTGTGCTGAATATTATTACTGAAAACCAGTTGGATTTAACCCCTATTTTCCTCTTGTACAGAGCCATACTGGATTGTAGCTCTAATGCTTTCGTACCTGCTGCTGGATGTTCCTGCAGATAAATCCAGCTCAGTTTTTCTGGCTGGCTCCAGGGATGGAGCTTGGTTCCTCCTGCCGCAGGGCTTCCAGCATGGCACAGGTGAAATCAGCCTGAGCACCATCCTCATGTTTTCCTCCTGGCCAAATCACTTCAGCATCTTTGGACCTGGGTTTTCCTTTGGAGAGTCATCTTGCAGGGGTTTTGCAGGGATTAATTAATGGCTGTAAAATGATTTGTGCTAAGAATTGTTAGGAATAAAGTGCTGAGGGTGCACAGGGTGCAGGTAGGACCTTGTGCTGTGCAGGATGATCCCAAAGCATTTGGATTTATTTTTCTTTCCTGAAAGCAGAGCAGCTTGCTGTTCCCTGGGCTGGAAGCAGGTTGCTTTTTACTTCTCTGCACCAACTTTGAGGTATCTTTCTAAAATCAAATTTGCTGTTATGGAGGAACACATTCCCAAGTTCAGTGCTGGGGCTTTTCTGCAGGTAAAAACCCATCAGTGTGTGCTGTGGGCATCTGAAAACAGGGTTGGGAGTCCCCCAGCTGCTGGTGTAGCTGCCCTGATTGATGGGGGCTTTGCAGATTTCCCATTGCAGTGCTCTGTGCAGTGTGTCCTGTTTGCTTTTTGTGCCTCATCTGTAGGCTACCCATGTCCTCCAGACACCAGCCTGGCTGTGCCTGCCATGGCTGATGCCCCAGTGGCTGCTCTGGTAGCCTGGCTGGGTACCTTGAGCTGAACCCAAACTTAAGATAAGTCAAGTCTTCTCATCTGTCCTTCTCATTTAGATCTTATCATCTGTGTTTAGTGCAGACAGTCTGTTCCTGCAGCTCTGCTTCCATCCTGCCATCATTTTGCTTAGGCCAGTATCCAAGAAGAGGCTATTTATTCCTCTGTTTAAATTTATGTACAGTATAAACCATTGTGTCCTGAGCTGTTTATGAAGCAGAGGGACACTTCCTCTTCTCATTTCTCATTTTTAATCAACAGTTTCTGCTTACTCATCAGGAGCAAAGCCACAGAGGAATGATTTCTTTTCCTTTTGTCCCTTGTTAAATCAAACAGCCCCGGTGCAGGTACAGAAAACCAACTGGTTGCACAGAAAAAGCAGCAGTTTCCCTGCCCAGCTGCCTTGGAAGGCTACCAGCTGCACTGTTAGTAGGACCAAGTAGAAGGAACCAGCAGCAGCAGGGTGTGTTACTGGTTTCTGGTGAGGTTTCTGGTGCTGGCTCACACCTTGGCTGCGGGTGGGGCTGGGGCTTTGCAGCCACACTTTTTCCCTCTTTCTCTTGGCAGGTGAGCTCAGCCCAGTGGTGTCTTGGCACCAAAAAGACAAGATTATCTTAAAATATGAGAGCTCTTTCTGTATCCAGACAGGTTTCATCAAATATCTGGGTTCCTTCTGACAGTGGGTTTGGTCTCATAGATGGAAGTACCTTGTGAAAGCATTGCTCTGATTTCACACATTGTGCCAGAAAATAGTCTAAGCAATTGGAGTGGGCTAGTCAGGAGGCGATTCAGGGGTGGCAGTGACTTTTCAAGCCTGGCAGGTAACTGCTGTTGCTTTACATCAAAGCTTTTGCTGTCAGTGGTTTTACCTTTCTATCTGAGAGCTTTTCCATGCACCGAACAGCTCCTGTGGCTCTGTGGCATCTGCTGCATCACCCTCTAGTTGAAGTTGGCAGTGGTGGGAGCCTGGAATTGTTTCCCTGGGCTGGTTGTGCTCCTCCCTGTATGTCAGCTCTGGGGCAGGATGATCCTTACTGTGAGTTATCAGTCCTCCCAATTTGCCCAGTTGACAGTGTGGTTCCCTGTTACACAGCACACTTTCACTTCTGGCCTCGAGTCTTTGGGCCCAGCAAAGTCCCACCTTCTGCTGGTGTCAGTTGTTTGGAGTCACTGGCTCACAGTGAGGATGCCTTTGGGAAGGATGTGATTCTGCTGTGTTTGCTGGCAATGTTTCCCCTCGAGTGAGGTTTGTCTTTCTTTGCTTGTCCCATGAGCATCCAGGGGCTCAGCCTGTTTCCTGCTCTGCCACGTAACCTGATGCCATGTGGATGGTCCCTGGCTGCCCAGCTCCTGCCAGAATCGGTGAGGGGACCTGGGGCTTCAGGTTGTGTCTGGGAAACCAGCTTTTTTACCAGTTAAGATGGAGATTTTGTTTAGTCTGTTACTTGGGTTTCATTTAGAAACTCTTTGGGGATGATGAAATCCGTGTAGGGTTTTCTAGTGTGGTAGTTGTGAATAAGAACACTTCCCAGCTCTTTATTCCATGCAAAAAGGAGGAGAAAATCTGTCTAATAATAGCCATGTGAGAAAGGCTGTACATGATAAAGACATTATGAAAAATATTACACTCATCCATATTGATTTTTGCTTTGTTTGCTAGCAGGTTCCTTTATTACCCTGGCAGAGCCATGAGCAATGTCATCCCAGGCTCAGCTAATGAGTAAACATTAGATGCTGTCAGCCTGGCTTGAAAATTCACTTCCATGGTCATTTTAAAAATAACCATTTGAAATGTCTGTCCAGAGCTGGGATGCTTCCCAGGGGAGCTGGTCTGGCCTGAGAAGGACCCAGTCTGGTTTTATGGCTTGGGCAAGTGAGGTGGGAAATGGGCATGGGAACAGTGGCTGCCTGAGGTGGCACATTCTGGAGACTGAATGCACTGGCCTGAGGACAGGGCTGGTCTGGGGGTAGCTCCCACAGTCCTCTGGGCTCAGCAAAACCTATGCCTTTTGAAGGAGGATGGCTGAGCCTCCTTAAACTGGATTAAACATAATGCTTCCCAAGTTTTGCAGGTCATCTTTATTCAGTGACCTTTTCCTAAGTGATGGGCTCTGCCCCCCATTTCTCCCCCCCTCGTCAGGAAACGTTTGCAACTGCTTCATTTTATTTAAATTGCCACCAGTTCCCTGTAGCAAGGGGCTGGAGGTAGCCCCAGGGTCTCTGGTGGGAAGAGATTGGGGCTGTCACGGCGAGTGATGTGCATGGGTTTTGAATACCATTAATTAATTCGAATTTTGCAGCCCCTTTTCCAGGCTGGAGCAGCAACTCCCCTCATTAGCAAAGAGCTCAACAGCTCCTCCCGACAGCACAGAGCAGTCCCAGAAACCTTCCCAGCTCCTTGCTGGAGAGCACGTTCTCAGCTGGGACTAGATTTACAGTATCATCATGTATTATTCATCCAAAATAATACATATTCTAACTCCACAGTTGTGCAGGGCAAGGCAGAGCAATTTTAAGGATATCTCCAACCTAGAAATCTTAATGGCCAGAGAATTAAGAGATTTTTGCATGGGAATGTGTTTTGGGGGTACACAAACTGGTCCAAGGATGCCCCCAAAATTCAATGTTTTGCAAACAGGCAGCAGAGCCTTTTGCTGCAGTGAAGCTGCTCAGGGTGTTCTGCATTTCCCTCTACTTTTAAGAGGAGAAAGAAGGTGATTTTTGCATATTACAGCAGTTCTGGTCTGGTCTAATTTTTATCTGCTGGAAAAAAAAGAGCTTACAGTTGAGGGTATCTTGTTGAACTTGAGATCAAGATGCTTGCTTAAAGTGATGATTATGCCCAAGTTGCAGTGAACTATCCTGTTCCTAATGCTGCAGATTTTCTTACTGGTAGTGGGATTATTTCTGATTGGGGGAGAGAGGAAGAGGAAAGAAATTAATCTTCCAAAAACCACTAGTGCTTAAAAAAATAAACTTTTATCTATGAGGAGAGCCAATGTGCTGAGGGACTCTTTAAAAGGGGTGTAAATCAATTCATTAGCCTTATTATAATAATTGTTATTAAGGAAAAACACAGGCATTGTTCATATAAAAGCCACATTCTTTGCCATTGTGAAATCCTTGTCTTCCCAGTAACGTTGCACTTACCCCTAGGTCTAAATTACAGCTTGGAAAACCCTTTTCTTTAACTGAGTAAATAAGATTTAGCTCCTGTGTGCTATCTACCTGTTTCTATGGAAACCAGATTTTTATGCCAAGCGAGCTGTTTGGATTCAGCTCTGGCTGCACCCCATCCATAAACCCACCCTGAGGTCCAGGGGTGGGTCTTGTGCAAGGCTCACCACGATGCCTGGAGAAGCCAAATTAATGGGGTCCAGCTTGGCAGTGGGAGACAGGCTGATAATCAGGTTATTCTCTCGATGGACTGAGGATCTGGCCTCTGCCAGGAGAGGAAGAGGAGATGGTTTGTGCTGCTGTTGGCACACAGGGAATTCTGATGCTCCACTTCCAGATGTGCCTGGGACATGGAGAGCTGGGGGAGGCTGTGCCCAGGGAACCTCTGTGGTGCTGGGATGGATCCTGGAGGAGATGAACAGGCTGGAGTGGTGCTTGGCACAGGGTTCCTGTTCCAGTGCAGCTTTGGGAGAGCAAAGGAAGCCAAAAAGACTTCCCTTCTGTGTCAAAAAATATGGAAGCAGAGCTGTGTTCTTAGATTGAGATAATGAAACATCTTTTCTGAGTGGGTCTTAGGGCCAAAATAGATGTGTTTTCCATGTTATTTTTAAGAGTGCTATATTTTTACATGTCACAGCTCCTGTTCTTATTCAAAGCCGAGCCCTATGAGTGTTGTTATTAAAACCTCCAACCTGGTTTTGTTGTGTTTGGGATTAGTTAATGCAACATGTGTTCGGGGACTGCCCTGGAGACTGGGGTGTGGGTAGAACCCATCAGATGGTTGAAAACAGATGGTGTCGCTGGTTGTCTTTCTCTGCTAGCAGTGACCATGTTGCATCAGCATTTGACATTTTAATGAAAAGCTGGGCTGGAGGTTGATGTTAATTTACACAGTGGCTGGACATCCCATGGTGCAGGAGATGGTTATGGTCTTTTGAAGCCCGTTAGATTATTTCTATAATCCTTTAGATTATTATTTTTTCTGCTTTCCAGGCGTTTGTCCTCTCTCTTCTTTCCTGTGAGGATTTGTGATGGTTGGAGCAGATGGTTGTTTGAGAAATCAGTTCTCTGCTGTGGCAGCAGAGAGTGAGTTTGGTGGGTAAATAAGCACCATATCAACTGAAGGCACCTCGGTCTGTACTTGCACACCAAGATCTTGATGATAATGAGGGTTAATAATGTGCCACTGTGATAAATTTGGAGCAGACCCAAGGCTTAGCGGGAAGGACTGTGCCCCCAGGAGGAATTGTTACTGGCAGCTCTTTGGTGATCATGAGCACCAGCCCCAACTTGCTGTGGGCATGGGAAGCCCCCAACCTGAAGATGCTGCTTCCTTGCTGCTTGATGGGACAGAAAATTCCTGCCCTCACCTGGGAGGGGAGTTCATAAAAAGGTGTGAAAGATTTTTCAGTAGCTGGTGACTTCTCCCAGGTTCTTGCATTCCTGTTTTGGGGTTTCTGTGACAAAGGCATCGTGCCCTGCAGCCAGTGTGCCTGCCAGCTCTGCTAGAGGTACATGTGGAGCAGAGATGTCATGCTGGTTGCAGAGTCTTGCTTTTCATTCCCCCCTTTTCTTGCTGTTTTTGGTTGGAATTTGGCTTTGTCATTTGCATCATCCATCATCATCCATGTTCCTGTTCCTTGTCTTGGGTAAAACCACCTGAATGGCTCATCTACCCATCCTGGACTCCAGCAATGGTCCCAAGTGAAAGAGCTCCCAGGACTGGCCCCAGTTCAGATCTTGGTGTTCACTTGGGTGAGTTCATGAACAGGGCAGAAACCAAATACTGACTCTGAAGGTTTTTTCCCTTCTCTTTGCCTCAGGGCCCTCTGTAATCTTAATGAAACAAAAAAAAAAACAACCCCAAACCTCAAACCCTCCCTCCCCATCCACCTCTTCTTTATTGGAAGAGCTAAGCAGTCATCTTCAGTGACTTTCTAATAAAAGGATGTCTGTGAAATAGAGCCCCAGAGAGCTGAGCTGCTTTACAGGGAGCTGTTTGAGCTGGTTTCCTTGCTGGCTTTTTAATATAGTTTAATGTAGTTCTGGTCCATTTTCTGCATAGTTTTTCCCCATCAAAGCTTATGGTTTCCACCCCGTTGTCTTACAGCCACAGAGCTTTTCACTGGGCTTGGGGAGGGGAATGGCAAATGGAGATTCACAAGCAGCTCGACTCCATCCAGGTGGCCAAAGACTCTGAAGCTAAAATTCTGGTGACAATCAGGCTGTAATACCACAGCTCCTTGCTTGACAGGTTGCACTTCCTTATTGATTTATTTGTGACTTTAACTTTGTCCTGGAGCAAGGTACTGTTCCAGCCCAGTCGCCATGTGGGAGAACCTCCCACCCCTGCTCTCTGACAGATGTGTTCCCGGGTGCTCAGCAGCACAAAGGCAGAAACACAGATGTGCTGTCAGAGACAGCAACCAGAGGAGGAGAGGTGGAGAGATGTGAATTTACACAGGTCTCTTGGATCCCAACCGAGAGCTGGAGGTGGCTGGTGAACAGCACTGGTCGCTCTGGGATCACCTGGGAGATGTTTGGTATGAAAATACCACAGTGGGGCTTCACCAGCAGAGAGCTGCCCAGTGCTCCCTGCTGTGAGAACAGTGAGGGCCCTTCCCTGGGTGTTCCCTCGGAGGTGCAGTGATCACAACTCTTATTTCTCTCCCTTTCTTATCCCATCAGCCTGTCAGCTCCTGCTTCTTGTAGCTGCTTGTTTCCCAGACAGGGCTGATGCTGCTGTCAGGCTGGGGTCCAGGCGGGGGCTGCGGGGATGGGACTGGATGCTATTGGGCTGGGAAGTGGCTCTGTTTACTTGGCATGTGATGGGCAGGGAAGGGAACACTTGTGGGAGATCTTAGCAAGTGATGGAGTGCGTGGCTCAGGTGGCAAATACACCGGTGGTGTGCTGAGTTGACATTTTGGAAAGGTTTGGTTTTTTCACTTTGAGCTCATTTATTCCCTTTTCTCTGCTCTCTTCTCCATGGACGTCTTCATCATCAGGCTTGGTGTCAGGTACCAGGCAGCATAATGAAGATGCTGTGATTACTATCTCAGAGGAGCTGACAAAGCTGTGTGGTTTTCTTGGTAGGCAGGGTGGGACAGCCCAGGCTATTGCTGGGAGCATCCTTGGCCTAAGTATTAAACCATCCCGAGTTCCAGCGAGTGGTGTAGAGAAGAAATCCCCAATCCTGTGTCAGCTGCATGATGGAGAGCCCTGTTTCCAACTCCCACATCCCTGGCACTCCTTGCTTGCTCAGAAGATCTATTTCATTGCACACACCATCCTCACTGACTGATGGCCACAAGCTGCCACGCGTGAGATCCCTCCAAGGCGTTCCAGAGGAATCAGTGAGTCCGGAACCTGCTGATGGGAGAAGAAACTCAGCTCTTGTTTGACCTTCAGGGTGCCTGTGAATGCCCCAGGGAGAGCTTGGGTCCCTCTTCAGTTGATAGGTTGTCACACATCACCTCGTGGGGTGTTGTTTTCCTTCAAGGTGTGTGTCTGGAGGAGTGGTTGAGTGAGTAGGTTCCTTCTCAGCCAGCCTGCACCATGGGACACAGAGGCTCAGTGCTGGAGCAGCCCAAGCACAGGCAGCCTCAGGCAGCTCTTCACCCTGCCTGTGCCCAGCTGCTGCCCTCCCTGTTCCACATCTGTGGCTGTTCTCTGACCAGTCCTACTGATCAAAGTCTCATTTACAGCCAGCAAAAGGGAGAGAGTTTGCTCAGTTTAACATTTTCTTTGCAAATGTAATTTCAGAGCGCAGAACACTTGCATAAATATACATATATTGTCTAACCAGCTTTTTTTTTTCCTTTTAGTCACTCAAACATGTGATTTTATTCCTCCAGCTGTAAAGCCAAGCGTGTGAATGTTAAATTGTTAAATAAGTCAAACATAATTATTCAAGTACCCAGCATAATGTGTTTCAGAAGTGCAGAATCTGAAATCCAACACAATGCACGCGGGTAAACGCTTTCGTGGAGATTGTATTCCTAAGGGGAATGTCATTTTGACAAGAATATATATCTTTTTTATTATTTTTTTTTTTTTACTCCCCTCTCCCAGCCTGTCTTGTACTGTCTTGATGCTTTGGTGGAAGCCTCATCCAAGTACAGTTCATTTTGATGTGGAATTATTCAAACCTTTCAGCTCCATCCCCGTGGACCGCTTTGCTCCGCAGGCTGATGAAATGATACCTGCCTGGCTCGGTGCAGAGGACCTGATGTGAAATGAAAGGTTTTCTTTTGCAAGGGTTAGTCTGAGCTGATTATCTTTTAGTAGTGTTATCAAATGCTCTTTTCTGCAGTCCAGGCACATCATCTGCATCTGGCCAAAATATGTCACAAGAAAAAAAAAATTGTTTGGAACAAAAGCCATCCTTTATAGCAGCTGGGAGGGGGAGAAATAATGAAATCTCAATATTTCAGGGATGTTTTGGGGCCTTTTTGTCCAAAGTGGAAAATACTTTGAAAGCTTGGGGATTCAAAGGAAATACTGCCTGACTTCCTTTTTTTTTTTTTTTAATTTATTTTATTTTTTATTTTATTTTATTTTTATAGTGGGGGAAATGAGTAATGCAAAATTAGGCATGTGAAACAGTTTTTTTCACACATTGGGTACAGAGAGTTAACACGAATCTTGGATTTCTGCTGCTTTCGTATGGGGAGAGTTTGGAGGCAGGAGATGAAGTATATTTTTGCTAATTATTTCCTTCTAATATATGGATTATTTACTTTGTAATTTTTAGTGAGAGTTACTTTAGAATTACTGACAGAAATAGAGAAAAAATTAATGACATGATTTTTCTGGAATTAGTATTTGCACTACTGTCAGGCTGGCAAAACTAAATTGCGTAAACCTTCTTTAAAACTTATTTTTATTGCTAGGAATGCAGTTGCAAAGAATAAACCTAATTAAGTATATTTAAGCTTTCAAAAATTCAAATTCAAAAGCTTATGAATACCTCTAGGTGGCACTATACGCTTTTTTTGTTCAAATATAAATACTTCATATATAAATAAATAGGAGACAAAAATCATAATAACTTCTTGATCTTTAAAATGTGAGTTATATAATAGATTCAATTAAAAAAAAAATAAAGCTGGCTCACAGAATAAAACCATTCTTGTGTGAGGATTGCCTGATATTGTACTAGGGTTTATTTAGAATTATATGGCGAAAAAAATGTACAAGGACTTAAATATAGACTTTTCTTTAAAAAAAAAAAAGTATAAACATTTCACTAAACTATGTTTGTGTATTTTTTACTTAGATTTTGACATGTCTTAAACTTTCTACAGAAAGCTGCACCATTAGTAAGAGAAGAGACAAATCCAAGTAGACTAGGTCTGAGTAGTTTGACTTTTAACAATACATGCTTTTACAATAAAATTAAGATATAATGAGTTGAAAATGTTATAAATAAATTGTGGGGTTTTATACATGAGGCAGCAGCCATGTCTCAAACTACCGAATAAT
>JANHGL010011716.1:0-13243 GCA_024611195.1 Ceyx melanurus | reverse complement strand
GCTCCAGCCGAGCTGCGGGGTCACCCCTCGATGACATGGAGCTTGGGCCAGAGGGCCGGGTGAGCTAAAGGCTTCTCCAGTGTGGGGGGAGCCGCTGATAGCCCAGGTGCTGAACACCCGTCACGGAATCAGGATGTTTTGGCTGGAAGGGACCTCAAAGATCGTCTTGTTCTAATGCCCCCGCCGTGGGCAGGGACACCTCCCGCTGGACTGGGCTGCTCAAGGCCCTGGGACTCTGCCAGGGATGGGGCATCCACAACTTCTCTGGGAAACCTGTTCTGGTGCCTCACCACCCGCATTGTAGAGAATGTCTTCCTAGTATCTAGTTGAAATCTACCCCCTTTTCAGTCTGAAACTTGCCCTATAGCTACACCCCAATAAAGGATCCCTCCTTTTTTCCTGTAGGCCCCCTTTGCACACTGAAAAGCTGCAGTAAAGTGTCCCTGAAGCCTTCTCCAAGCTGAACAACCCCAACTCTCACACTTCTTTTAGGGGATGCTACACATTGCAAACAAAAATAATTTAGGAACAATATTCTAGAGCCTTAAAAATAGTAGCTGGGACTTCAACACATTGTTTTCCATGGGCTTCAGTGTGGCAAACCTGGCACCAGGGTGCAAGCCGGGATGTCCTTTGGCTTCATGAAGGGATCTTACCTTGGCACTGAGAGGCACTCATGTGCCCGGGTGCTCCTGCACACATCTGGTTTTCTCCCACCAAGTGGAATGTGTGACAGGGACAGTGAAATCCTCTCAGGTAGACAGGGCCTGCTTGGAAGGTACTGGAGGACCACAAGTAATAAAAAATGACTGCAATGAGATGTTTATAAACCTGCTTTTCTCGTAGCCTCCCAAAAGAGCCGCATCTTACGTTGCTAGTAACATCAACTGTTCCTAGCTCTGTTAACACGTTGCTTTATATAACTGGATGGAAAAATCCTTTCCCTGATTTCAGACATTTTGTTTCCTCTGTTTACTTGGAGTTGGAGCTTCCTACGTAGAGAATGCTCTCGAGGAGCAAGTCACATTTTCCAGAGACTTATGTATCTGGAGAGATGACTAACTGCTGTAGACTGAGTCACGGTGGAGAAGGGAGCTCTGAGGAAGGGCACAGAGGGAATTGCTGAAATGAAGGTGGCAGAACAGAAACAGCAGCAGCCCCACAGCGAGCGCTCCTCATCTCCTCGCCACAGATATGATCCTACTCCACACAGTCAAACAAGAGCTAGATTCCTTATCTTTAGATTTAATAAACCTTGGGAAAATACCCAGGGCTTATGGTGGTTGCTGAATTTGTCAGCGACTCAGCTGGGCTGAGGTTATGTCAGAGGCAGCTGAGTTACGTGTGTGATCTATCGATGAGATAGGCTTATTAATATGCTTCCAGTATCAGCCTCTTAACCAAGTATGTGAAGAATGTGTTTGAATTTGATTACAGAAAATTGCAGTCCAATTGATTCCAGGTGTACCTGGGCTCCTCACCATTGATCCAGGCAGGGAAACACAAATCCAAGCAGGAAAACACTCCAGGAGCTGGAGCTGAGCCTCCAGGCAAGGCTTTTATTTTAAATCCTCGAGGCTGTTGGAGATTTCTCAGACCTGAGAGAAGCTCAGCTGTCAGAAGAGAGCTTTCTTAAACACACTGCCACAAAGCAAAGCAACCCAAACTCTTAGCTGCCCGCTCCTTGCTGAGGAGAAGTTTAAACATAGAATGGTCTTTCATACTGGGGGTGCTTGGGTACATCAGTGAGGAATGAGAGCTAAGAGCTGAGCTTTTCTCAGAGGGAACTGACACTGCACAATTCGCAGGTGGCTGTGGCACTGGGAGTCCAGCTCCTGATCTGTGCTTATTGCAAGAAGAAGGGATATGGTAGAAAAGGTGCTGTATCCCCAGAAATGTGAGGAGGAGCTGGTGCCTGTCAGTTGGTGTCTTGCTCTGGATAATGTTGAGGGGTTCCAACTGCACCTTCTGGTGTGGGAGCAGAGATGGCTTTGGGGGAGCAGGTGTTTTGTGACCACAAACCCAGCTTTGGGCTACTGAAACAGTCTGCAGGCCGTGGCTTGTAAAGGAAGCTGCTGTTCCTGTGAGTGTGAAGGGAGCTGACATTGCCAGGGCCGAGCTGGTGTGATGATGAACACTGCAGGGCTGGTGCTGGGAGCAGTGGGGTGTGCAGAAGGTGGAGTGCTTTGGCCCAGGGCCAGGAGCCAGGCTGCACCACTCAGCAAACAGCTCATGCTCAGGAAATGCCACCTGAGAAGTATCCCAAACTGTGCTTTAAAAGGAAGGGTGCTTGGAAGAGATTGGGCAGCTCCAGCTCAGCGGATGGTTCTGTCTGATGTTACTGCAGACAAGTGGGATGGGAGTGTCCAAAAACACCTAAATGCTTCAGAAACAAGAGGATCCCTCTTTGAGTAGTGTGGCCAAATGTACGTGCTGGAAGCTATAGGCACAAGAAAACTACACAGCCTTGCCTTGTGCTTTGGGCAGGTACTTACCTCTGTGCAATGAGTCCAAAAAAAAAGGCTGATGATAATTTCACCTTTTTAAACCCAGCAGTTGGAAAGGTACCAGCAGAGAGAACTTAATGCAGTGCTCAGCCAGCCTAAGACACCTCCGTTCAGCACTGTGGTGACAGTCGCCTTTTGTTCTTTCACATCCTTCTCTCTTGGCTGTTGCTGCCACAAGGAACTCAAACTCTTTTTCTGCTTCATTTCCCCTGGCCCGGCTTTTCTCCTGCTCAGCAATCACTGTGCACTGAAGGACTCCTGGGGACTTTGCAGCTCTGAGGAAACCTTTCTTCTGGAGGAAAGAAGCATCAGGGTGTTGATCTCTGCTGGTGCAGCAGGAGCAAAAGGGAAAACTTCTCTTATGACAGGATTTGATTGCCAGCCGAAAATAAATGACGTGCCTGTCAGTGCCGTGTGAGCCGCAGAAAAGCTTTGCAGATGGAAATGAAGGCAGTGGTGCTTTTTCCTCTTCTCCTGCTCTGCCTTCCCCGCTGTGCCAGCCAGGCTTTGGCTCGCAGGCTGCAGAGCCCTGCTGCTTGAGAGCCTGTTGGAGCTGGATCCATGGTGCTCTTTGGACTCTTATGTGTTTGCTGGAAATGGTGTCTAAAAGCGTAATGGGCACTTTGCAGCACTCTAAATAGACCAGCCTCTGTCCTGGGGAGCCGACAACGTAAAGAGACAAGTGCCAGGGACGGGAGAAGGGCTGCATCACACAAAGCAGGCAGGGAGGTGGCACGTGGCCCACCTGCTCAGTATTTTTCCATCACATTCTCATTCAGCTGTTCCTCACCAACTTCCAGCTCTGTTGCCCTCCTCAAAAGCTTCTGCTCTGGGTTTATTTAGTGTGTTATTTATTTCCTAATTATAGAACTCAACTGACTAACCTCAGCCCTGCTGGGTTACTGCTCTCCACCTTTTTGTCCTCTGTAGACTAGAGGCTCTGGTCTCATGGTGGCAGTTGCTAGAGACTTTCTGACTCGTTTTTTTGTTTTTCTACCAAATCCAAGGGGGTTCTGTCTGCTAACGCAGGGAGCTTCACTGATCATTGCAGAGCAGATGGGCTATTGCATTCTCAATTTTTTCAGGCCAAAAGCAAAATGCCACCAAGCTGTGCTCAGCTGCTTCTGCCCATGAATTCCCAATAGCCAGCTCACCCCTTTTACTCCACAACCAGCCACAGCTTCTGGCTTGAGGAAGAGATTTTGAAAACCACTTTCCAGCATCAGCAGTGCTACTGGTTCAGCTTCTGGATGCTCTACAGCACTAGAACTCTGCCTCGCTCTACAAGCAGACTCAATGCTCTGAGGGAAGGGTCTGTATATATCTATCTGAGATGATTCTGTGCACTCACACACTCCTGAATTTTTCAGGGAGTCTGGTTAGGTGAATTCCTTCCTCCTGCACCAAAAGCTGCCAGGCTGAGCAGACCTGTTCCCTGCAGCCACCTCCAATGCCACTGCTTGTTCACTTGCAGACATTTCTGCCCCTTTATCACACATTGTGGCAGATCAAGGCACAGCTGCATGATCCAAGCAGTGCTTTGGAGTTGCACTTTTCCTAAAGCCATCTGCACAAGCAGGGGGTTTGTGTGTAAGGGAAGCTGTGTGAGAGCAGCAAGTGTCTAGATGGCAGCAAGAGCAGGGAAAGGAGGTATCTCTCATGGAAAGCAGGATGGATTGGAACAAATTAGTATAGTAAAGCCAGAAGGACGCCTGAGCTTCTCCTGGAGTGTTTCCAAGATGTCATTTGGAATAAAGGAAACTATTTGTCTTCTGCTTAATTCTGAGTGGCCTGTCTGACATTTGCCATTATGCTGTGTTCCTGCGGTTGGAGTTTGGAAAGACTATGATTATCTAGCCTCAGAAAGCAAGTGAGGGAGACTGCTAAAGCCACACTGCTTCAGTGGCTGCCTGTGAAACACTTTATCTGGCAAAGCTGCCATGGAAGGTAGTGCATGGGGAGAATGAAGGGCTGCAACCCTACAAACTGAAATGCTTAGTGAACAGAACAGTGGGATTATCAGGCCCCTGTAAATCCAAATGTTAGTATTGCCTAAAGAATGGAGAAGAGACTCTTCCTTGAAAGCAATATTTATGGAAACAAAGTGAGTGGAGGTGGAAGTTGCTGCCTCGTGCCAAAATAGTGGGAACTGGGATTGGTCTGGGAGGTAAAGAGCACACAGCTGTGTTTGGATGAGGGTGAGTATGAGGGAAATGGTAATGGTTGCGATTTGGGGAATGGATAATAGTGTTTCCTAAAGGTGTAGCAGGAAAGCGGGGGTGAGAGGAAAGAGTCTTGATGCTGGTGTGGTGAGGTGGGTTGTGGATGACACTGGTGGGGACCAGGTTTGGCGAGTAGGCAGATGGAGAGGAAGCAGCAAGAA
The DNA here is from genome assembly GCA_024611195.1 of Ceyx melanurus. Lineage (NCBI taxonomy): Eukaryota > Metazoa > Chordata > Aves > Coraciiformes > Alcedinidae > Ceyx > Ceyx melanurus. The sequence continues at coordinate 8,353 of JANHGL010011716.1, read as the reverse complement.
GCAGTGAGATGGCCAAGATACAGGCATAATCCATAGCATTCCCTGCTTCTGGATGCTTTACTGGAGGTGCACTGGCAATCACAACCAATTGGGTGAGGTCTGCTGTCCATGCACTAGGACCTGTCAGGCTGCAGATCAGCCTCCCAAGAAAACAAAGCAACTGCAGAGCTGTTGCCATCACTACCCCACGCCACTCTTCCAGGTGACCTCATATGACTTTGCAGGATCAGCACTACCCTGCCTGTACCCCTGCCTATACCCCTGCCTGTGCCACCACCATGGGCTGGGGGAAAGGAGCAGTGCTGCTGATGCTGTGCAATGATCTATTCTCCAGGCTGACACCGCCTTGGCTCATTGTGGGCTCCACCTTGCAAAGCTGGTGTCTCTGCCTTTTGCAAATGACATCTGATTTACCACACGTCTGCTCAGAACAGACCAGCTTTAAGGTCCTGATCTCCAAGTTCCAGTGAAATCCATCCTTGGCTTCGGCAGTAATGCTGCGGAAGGATTTTGCCTGACTCCAGACGGGGCTGGACACGCAGGGAGCGGTGCTGGACACCCAGGGAGCGGTGCTGGACTGGGAGGATGCAAGGCTGGATGATGGCAGTGGAGGTCCTTCTTCCAGATCAGCAGAGCTGCTGCCTCGGTGGAGGCTAGAGGGTGCTGTGCTGCAGGGAATGGGTGTCCTGTTCCCTCCCCACCCAGCATCCCTTTAGAGGCAGGTAAAAATTTGCAGGACATGCTGCCTTTGAGCCGAGATGAAGACCAAGGTGCTGACTGTAGTTAACTAACAACCTCCGACGCTTTTTTGGACTAAAATATCAGTCCTGTCTAGCTCATTGGTTAGCACCCAGAAGGTGACACACAGAAAGGGTGGCTTTCCTCAGGTGGATGACAAAATAAAAAGAAGGGGACAGAGACATGAGTGGGGAGAAGGGGTGAGAAAATGAGGAATGGATCAGAAGATAAGGAAGATGAGTGGAACAAAACCAGAGAAGAATAAAGAAAGAAAATACAAGATGAAGCCATTCCAGAGGATCACATCAGCTGCTGTGTCCAATTAAGAGCTTCAGAGCTGCTGAATGCTGAAAAGGGAGACTTGCTTGGGAGAAAAAAAATCAAGGAGCACTTTTTGCTCACGGCGGCTGATGCCAAAAAGCCCTCGGCCGATGGGGCAGGATCAGCTCCTGTTTACCCAGCTGAGGTGAGGCTAATCCTAAACCCAGCTAGGAGCAGAGTTGATGAGACACAGAACAGGCAAAGGGAGGTTGGGGGGGTGCAGAGGAGACAGGGCTTTGTTTGTGCAGCGCCTGACAGGCAGCTGCAAGACCGGGCGAAAACACAACATGCTCCCAAACAAGCAGCTCTCTCAGCAGACCTCTGCTCCCCGGGAAGCTCTGCCAGCTAATCACAGGCTGCCAGAGCCAACGTGCCTCCTGTCTGGGGCTGCACGTGCTCTGCAAAACACAGCCCTGCCACCCCAAAGCTGCGGTTGTGGGGTCACTGTCCTCACAGCTGGCAAAGCTGCTCTGGCTGGCTGCCTGCAGCCAGTGAGGCGAGTGTGCAGGCGTAGCCAGAAGAGGAGGAAGCACAGGTAGGTGTTTTCCTGCATTCCTAGTTCTTACAGGAGACAACCTACCAAGAGTGAGACGATGCAGACATGAGAAAGGAGAAGGAAAACTGCAAAGGAGCTGCCTTTCACAACTATCCTAAGGGAACTGCACCTATCTCTGGGTCAGGGGGAGGTTCTGGTGTTCTTTCAGGTCAGCAGTGTCCATACAGCTTGGTGAGCCCGTAAAGTCAGCCCTGTTCACAGAAATGAGCCACATCAGGGCTTGATGTAGGTGACCTCCCTCCTGTTTTTCTCCTCAAACTTGAGGTGGCATAGCAAGGACTGGAAGGGAGTATCCTAAACTGGACATGGGTTACCACACAAGCCCCTAATAACTGCCCCGGTCGCACCCTGTGCTGCCATAGCATATCCCTGGGGAACATCTCCAGGAGGCACAAATTTAACCCAGAACACAGATCAAAGGGAATGCTCCAGGAGGATGCAAAGCCCTGCTATTTGCTGAGGGGCTGTGAAACCCATGTGTTTTCAGTCACTGTATCTAGTCTTGAGTGTTTCCAGTGAGAGCCACTGGTTTTACTGCTGGGGCTGTCAGGGCAGCAGCCCATTGCCAGCTGGAGGCAAGTGGGGACTCAGAACTGGAGCTGGGGCTGTTGAACTCTGCAAGAGCTACTAGGAGGATGCAGAATAGGTGGGATTTGCATCCAGCATCAAGTGGGCTGTGGCTCAGGATGAGGAGGTGAGAGGGAACAGTGACATCTGAAAATGCCTGGAGGGATTTTGATGACAGAAGGCAAATCAGTTCACACTGTAATAAATGCTGTGGTGGAGTCTGGACAGGGTAATTGGTGTGGTGGGTGATCCCACTGAGAAGGAGGGCTGATTGCAGAGGACATATGGGGTATGACTAACAGAAGGGATGTCTTAAAAACACACCAGTGTAAACTTCCCGGCAGGGAGGGAGAAACACTTGGGAGACTTTACAAGTGTCTGATGAAAAGTTAAACTCTAGAAAATCTTCTTTGGAGGAAATTTGTGAAGAATCCAGGGGATTGGTGGACACCCCTTCCCCTCAGGACACTCTTGTTCCTGCTAAGGAGGCCTTCACTGCTCCACATGGTGTGTATGGAAGCTGTATGGAGATGTCTGTAGATGTGCAGATCCATTAGCTGGCTTCTTGCCCAGCAGCTGTTGTTGCTGCTGAGACAGGAGGTAGCACAGCCCCAGGCAGAGTGCTTGGGGAGGATGAAGCCTCCTTGGCAGTCCCATGGCGTCCCCTGCTCTGGCCTCCTGTCCCTCTGGGACAGCCCCCCCTGGGGCTGGCTACGTGTGCTCCTCCATCACAGGTCTGGATACCCTGACCAGGCAACAGTCCTGCTTGGGTCATGGCTCTCACAGATGGGTTTCATTGAGGACACATGTCTGGCCTGGAGCTTGTTTTAATTTCCTTTAGAGGAAAGGAGTCATGGGAGAGGAGTAACCGAGCTGCTGAGCCGGCTCTCCTGAGCACGGACTGTGGTGCCAAACGAGCTCCTGCTGAGGTTTCCGCTGTGGCTCTGGAGGCTGCAGCCCAAGGGAAAGGAAGCAGTGGAGAAGGAGCTTCTACCAGTGTGCCAGTGGTGCAGGATATGTCCCGGGTGGGAAAGAGATTGAATCACAAGGGGAAGGCTCTGATGGTCTTGGGGTAGGGGAGATGTGTGGCTCTCTGCCAGCATTGGAGGTCCTGCAGCAGCTCCAGCTGAAGGCACCAGGTGTCAGGAGCTTCCTTCCAGAGCAGAAGTCTATGTGAGCCAATGTCCTGGGGTCACCAGATACCCCACAGAGGGTCACAACTGGCTCCAGATGGCCTCTGAGAGCTGCTTTGGTCTGCACAAACCACGTGAATATGGAGTTGTCTTTGAGGTGTGATCACCTTGGATGCCCTCATAGGGTCAGGCATATGTCTGACAGAGGGAGGTATGCAGGGACCTGTGCTTTCCTGCTACAACCAGCTGTAGATGTGGCTACTGAAGTGTGTCTTAAAAGACCCCAAATATGCCTCTCTTCTGGAAGAAATGAATCTCAAAACAGTGGAAGATCTCCCCTTGCCTGCAAGGCTCTGAGGGATCAGAACAAGTGGGAGGCACGGAGAGGGTGGGACACACAGAGTTCAAACCTTCTCATTATGCTCCAAGATACAGAGATCAAAAGACAACTTCACAAATTAATAAGGCCCCTGCCTGGGCAGAGCCTCTCCCCAGCACGGTTGGGTGGGAGGGGACGGTGCCATAATGAGCTGCCTATTCTTCACTAGCCGGTAAGACAGGTTCTGGGATCCTTGCAAACCCGTGGCCCAGCTCGTTAGAGTTCATTACTGTTGTTACATATTCATATAGCATTAGCACCATCAAGCCCCTGATAATTTATCAGGCTGCAAGCTTGGCTTGAGATCTATAAGTCTTGGAGCACCTTCCATCAAGGGAGTGCCAGAAACACGAGCACCAAATTGATGGCTTGATTAAGAAGTGGTCTTGTGAGCACGTAACAGGATGAGAATTTGTCCCATGCCACTGAAACCTGGGTTATCAGAGGAACCTCGATGATAAAGTTGCTTTAGTAAATTTAGTGCTTTGTGACAAGGCAGGAGTTTGCCAAGAGCTTCCTGAAAAAGAACAAAAGAGCTGCAGTTTATCTGCCTCCAGCATCTGCTGGGTGCTCAGGCACGGTCAGGCTGCTCTCCACTGCTAATCCATAAGTGGTTTCGATTGTCATCATGGCAAACCACTGAGCCACTTCGTGATTTCAGCCAACAGGTTAGAGAGGGGAAAAGGGGAGTTGGGGATGTAGGCTCCTCTCCATCTCAACTGAGCAGTCCCCTGAGACGAGCACTGCAGGGACCCACTGCCACTCAGGGGTTTAGTCATGGCCAGCAGCCAGCACTGATCCTTTGTCAGCAGGACAGGTATTTCCCAGGGCGATTCCTCCTGTAGCAGGTACAAATAACCCTTGGAAATGCTGCTGATACCACTGGCTGCTGAGGAAGTGTCAGCAGGCCAGGTCCATGTCCCTACCTTTTAGATGGACAGAATAATGGGAGACGTGTCCTTCCCTTGAACCCCTCCAGCCCTTGGTTTACCATCTGTTAAATGAAGGCAACACCTTTTCTGCTGGAGATGGGCATGGATAAATCCTTAAAGACTGCAAAGCGCTCCAGTGCGGAGAAGGGGGTTATATAAAGGTGCTTATATTAAGCACCTTACACAGCCACACCAGCTCTAAGCTGGATATAATCTTGTTTATTGAGGTTAGAGCAAGGGACTGAAGTTAAACTGACTGAGATCTCATCTGAGCTCTGACACGTTTAGCAGTGGGAATGGAGCAAAACTGGGGTACAGTGCTGCCCTTTACCTTCTTCCTTTTAAATCAGAAAGTTTTATGTACTCTGAAGGGCACTTGGTAGCTGTACCAAGCATTCCATGCCCTGAGGATATTCAGCATCTAAGTTTCTTCAGATAATTCTGCAATTCCTGGTACCTAAAAATCAGCATCTCTAAATGTAACCCTGAGTTTAAAGAAACTGTTTCCCTTTTTGTGGAAAGAACAGAGAATGTGGAAAGCGCTTTTTTTTTTTTTTTTTTTTTTTTTTTTTTTTTTTCTCTAGAAAACAATCAGAAAAATCCAGCTACTGTCCCAGTCAGTGGATGTATTCTGCAGCTCTTAGAAACCACACGCTGGCGGGCAGTGATGCTGGCCAGGGCTGCAGGATGTTAGAGATGCTGGCACCGAGCGCTTGGTTATCCTGTTAGAGGGATTAGGAGAAGACTGGGGCTTAATCCTTTGCAATGGTGCCATGGATCCCTTCTCCTTCCCACTCGGAGTTGCTGACACGTGTGTCAAACTGGGAGGGTTGATCCCACAGGGTAGGAAACCTTCCCAGGACCTGTGCTGTGGCCTGAACCATAACTCTGGGCTCTGGGCAAGAGCTGTGCCTGCGAGGGATGGGGCTGGCTACCTCTGCCAGGGATTTTTTTAGGCCCTTGATGCTGGGGTGAGGGAGGAAAACCGTGTTGCAGGGAGGAGGGTTGTGGGAGTGTTTCGGGGAAGGAATTCCTCTGGGGTATAATGGCTGCCTTTCTTTTGAGATAAGCCTAAGCCAGTGAACTCCTTTATAGAACAGATAGCTGGAACAATAGGGGCTGCCACCCAAGAATGATCTGTGAAAGGGCTGAGCAGGATTTTACTGGGAGTGGGGGATGTCACTGCTACCTGATGGGGAGATAGATCCCGTGGGTGAGTGAGAGGGAGTGAAGGAACACCAAACCATGATGTTACCTAAGCCATGGCTGCAAACTCATTGGCCGTGAGACGCACCCTGGCCAGTTTTATGGCAGATAGAGGATTTATGCTTGAGCAAGGGGCTGGCTGAGTATTGTTCACTTTCTTTGTTCATGAGAAAATACCTTTGTATAAGCCTGAAAATAAAGAGGATTACATCAGAGAAATGTGCAGCCCCATCACCACTGTTCCTCTTTATCACCCCAGATGCGGGAACCAGGATAGTGATTATCTGCACTGCTCAGAAAGGGTTAAGGATCAGCAAGCCTGGCAGATCTCCATGCAGAAGAAACCAAACCCAGTGGTAAATCCTGCTATAACAAGGCCTAAGTAGTCCCTGCAGAAAGGAGTGAAATTATGGCTGACCTTCGACCTACCCAACTCTTTCAAGTAGAGCCATCCCTTGCAAAAACTTGGCTAGATGAACCCAGGGTGTGGTGTTGACCCATGGGGGATGTCTCCACTCCTCGCTGCTTCTCTGCCCTTGACAGGTTGCTTCTCTTTTCTAACTCCCACAGCCGGAGCCCCCCTCTTCCAGCTGGGACAGCACAGACTCTTTCCAACCATAGCTTCTCACTGGGATCCCCTATTCCATTGCAGGCCTCCATTCAAAGAGACACTGGAACCTCTGGCTGTTCCTATGGAGAGCATAGCTCTGCCTGGCCTCTAATGCTGGCTTTTAATATCCTTTCCCATGCACGTTCCTCGTGACATCAGCAATCGTGCCCATGGGAACAGAAGGAAAACATTTTTCTTTCTGTTTTTAGAGAGTCTGATGATTTTTCTGCAGCTCCCTCTGGGTCTTGCATCCCCTCTGAGACCAATCCAGGCAGCCAGCCCCTCAAAAGGCCGAACAAACACCCTTGTCCTAGTTGCTTGTGTACAGGCCTGGGAATCTTGCCCTGTGCACTCCTCCTCCTGACCTTGTTTTCCTCTGAACACCACAGCAGTAATTACCCTGAGGTTGAAGGGTTATTCGAAAGCAAGTACTGTGTCTTCTCTGCTCACTCCTTTCCAGCTGCTGTTGCTCCCTACACCAGATTTCAACTCTTCCTGGAGCTTCCTTAATCTCCCTATTAATTGAAGGAAAAACCAGAGAGGTCAGTGGGTCTGGGTGGGAATATGTGTCCAACTCCCTGTGTTCCTCATGCCCCAATGCTCTGGCAACACCATTTACAGACAAATTGCCAGCACACTGGAGCAGCTGGATGTACTTGTGGGTCTGTCCCTGGGGTATTGCTCCCAGTCTGGGTGCTCTCACGGAGACTGGTTGACTAAGAAAAGCATTAGCTGGGCACTGGAGTGGAGATAGAAAAGGAAGTGGAAAGACTGGGCAAAGGACATGGTGCACAACTGGGCTGCCTGGCTTCTTGCTGCCTGAGGTGGCCCCATTGCCAAAGTCATACATGTAGCAACACCTGGGAAGAGTCAACATGTAAATATGAGCAGCCAGAGTGTCTCATATGGATCAGTTAATGCTGAAATGGATGATTTTGCAAGAAGAGATAAAATCAGATTCATGTTTAGGGAGAGAGCTTGGTGTGGAATTCCAATGCAGGGTTAAATGATCCATTGTTCCTGTATTGTGCAGCTCTCTTTTTGAAAGCATTTCTTTCTGATTATGAATTTATCCTGAATATGCTTTAGATTGATGGCTTTTGCCTTCCATTGCAGAGCTCCCACATGGCACCAGCTCCTCTTGAGAGCACAGCTGGGCTTTTCTAGCCCTTGGTGGCCAGACGCAGGTCAGAGGAGCTTGTTTGTGGACAAACCAACAGACCTATGGCGTGGTTCTTTGGACAGAGAGCTGTTCTCCCTGCACAATCCCTTTCCTGAGTGTTCTTAACCTGGCTACAAGCTGTTTTCCTTGATGTTGGGTAGGAGGAGCTTAGGAAAACCTCATGCCTCTGGCATGCTGGGTGCCAAGGGTGACACAGGTACGCTCATACATTCCCTGTCCCAGTGGAGGGGAAGCCCTCTCCAGCCTTCACTCTGCCCAGGGAGAGAAAAGTGGGGTTTGTGCTGCAAAACAGCTCTCCCTCCTGCCAAGTGCTGGCAGCCCCCAGCACATCCCAGTCCAGCTCTGCACCCCTCTGCCTGCCAGCCAGGGCTGGGAGCCATGGGCACTGCTAAGCTCAGGAAGTCCCCAGCAGCCAAGGGGACCGTTCTGGCCAAGGTCTGATATGGGGGAGAACAGGCGGACCCCCCGCAGCCAGAACATCATCAGTGTGCTGCGGTGGCTCTCGCTTCCAGGCCGCTAATTAAACACCTTTGGCCATGAAGCCAATCTCCCAACTCTGCCTCTCTCCCTCCCGCCTGCACCCTGCACTCGGGGCTGGATGGGGGGTACTCAACTTGCTGCCTGCACCCCCCTGCTACCGGCACCGCCCGATCCCCCTCTGCCTGTATCCCCCGCCCGCAGTCCTCTTCCCGGCTGGGACTCTCCCGTTGGGGGGGCGACCCGCAGGT
>JANHGL010011715.1:0-26842 GCA_024611195.1 Ceyx melanurus | reverse complement strand
GGCCGCCAGGGGTCTCCCGCGGCCGCCGCGGAGCCGCTGAGCGGCTCGCCCCGGGGACTCAGGCAGATGGCGTTGTCAGGGACCTGCCCGGCCCAGGAACGCTCGGCAGCTCCCATCACGCAGCGGCTGGAAACACAGCGACGGTCTGTGAGAGCAGCCACGACCTGCTTTCTTCGGCGTGTTTGCCACTGCCAGCAGGCTGCGAAGAGGCTTGCTGCAGAGGCTGCGAAGTTTTAAAAAATGGAAGATCTTCATAGTGTCAGCGGGAGAAAATAGCTACCGGTCTCGGTGCCTGCTCGAGCACTGCAAACACAGAAACAGGAAAATACCCTTCCACCTGCTGAGGTGCTTGAACGAAGACCCTAAAAGGCACCTGCTTAGACTGGGGATAACTTCTTGGGGAAGACCTGAAGCGCTAAGGAAGAACTTTCAAACTCAAGGGTCTGTTTCCTCTTTTATCAGTTTATCTTGATGCCTTGTTATGACCACCCTCCTGGAGGATGCCCAAATGATTCAGTCAGGGTATATTTATAGCTTCTGAATCAGTTCACTAGTTTTCATTTGCTCCCCGTGCGCTTCAGTGAGGTAACTTCAGATCAAAGGAGCAGCTTAGGCACACCAGTCTGAACAGTCTTACAGGGGGGCATTAGAAAGAAGCACTTCTAAGAAAACATTTCCACTACAGGATATATTAATTGATGGGTTTGATTTTGGATGTTTTGGTTTTCTTTTTCTGTTTGGTTGGTTGGGTTTTGTTTGTTTGTTTGGAATTTTTGTGTTTTTGTTTATTGGTTGGTTAGTTTTTGTTTTGTTTAAAAAAAAACCACAGCATCTAAAATTCTATTTAAAATAATACAATTAAATTCTGGGTTTGTTATTATTGCTTTCCACTTAGCAAACTTTCTGACTATTACCTAGTTATTTAAGCTTGCTCCAGGATGCAAAGTTGGTCGATGAATAAAAAGAACTAGAATCCATGCAACACCTCCTGTTGAAAAATGAGTAAAATGATTTTCGTTATCACCTACATATCTACCCATACAATTTCAGTACCCTGGAAGAGGTATTCTAAAGAAAATGCCTATGTTCTTTTCAGAAAAAAACAAAACAAAAAAAACCCCAAACAAAACAACAACCAAAAAAACTTAAGCATTATTGGAAGTTAATGAATTTGACATGACTTTTTGCTGAGGAGCAAAGGATGAATGTGAGTTTCAAAATTATGTGTCACCTTGTTGACAAGCACTGTTTTCCAAATTCTGTTGCATGGTGAAGAGGATATTAAGATTAAATGAACAGTGCAGAACTTGAAAGGCAAACCCATAATTATTAATAGTTTTTTTTAATTGGCAGGCAATTGATTTTGAAATTGTCCTTTCACCCTTGTTTGTAATGCAGATTGTCTCATAGTGATAAATTAGCAACAGCACTGTGGTGTGACTTTTGCTACTGGAAGGTTCTCATTACCATTCAGGGGTTTTGCTGGCTCATCAGTGAATTGTGGGCAGCATTTTGATTGCTAACATGTGGCCCAGAAACCAAAGAAACGATAGGAAACAGTCTGTAAAAAAACTCGTATTGAATTCTGAGATTGATTGGGTTCTCAAATAATACTAACCTCTTTGGCCATAGTATTACTATTTCCTATGTATTCCAAATGAAGTGACAGTACATTGATTCCCTCTGTCCTCAGTATTCTTGTTAATCTGTCAGGGAAATAAAAACAGTAACATGTAATGTGTCAAATGTGCTTTTTTTCTCAATTGAAGAGAACAGTTCCCTTAATCCCACTAGCACTGCACTGCAATCTAAGGCTTTGATCCAGCTTGCATTATTTGCCAGCATCTTCCAGAAATAATTACACTAACAACCTATAAGAAGATCAAGTTAAGCATCTTCTTGGACAGATAATTTTAGTTTCTAGTCAAAACATAAATCCAATTTTTAGTTGCTATTTGACATCTGTTTTATCTAGTTGTTACTTAATCAGAGTTCTGATTAGAACTGGTTACAATTTTGTTTGTCAAAATAAACATTTCCAAAACACTAAAGCTTTTGTGAAGCACATTGCTTTGTTGCCATTTCCAATGGGGTAGGTTCTGAATCTCAGAGCAGAAACTCCAGTCAGACAAGCCAAATTGAGTAAGAAAACTTGGAATTGTGGACCTGAAAATGCATATTTGCAGGTACTTTAATATATGATTTTACAAGATTATGCTTTGGTAGAATGAAAATACACATTTGATCTTCAAAGACTTCAAAAACTCATTAAATAGGATTTTGTTCTTCAGATAATTCTAGGTCTGACAATACTCATCCTGCTTCGTTCAACATTACTGTACACTTTGTTCCACTCTGCTCATTTTGCAAATACTTTGACACTGAATTTAGTGTTCCTGAACAGTTTGGATTGTGTGCAACACACAGCACATCACCTTCAGAAGCATGTGATCTAACAAAATTTATGGCAGGCTTTTTGCCACTCGTGGAATTTTCTCTTCAGTTTTTCCAGATTCAGCGTATGTACATCATTATTGTTTTTTACCTGTGTTCAGCTTTCTATTATTATCAATGAATGAAGCACGTGAACTGAGCTCATACTAGAGTTTAAGAATAAATACTGTATTAAAACTCCAAGTATCTCAGAGGGTAAAAAAAATGTTTTTAAGAGTAAAATTACCTTGAAGAGTTAGTGTAATATAAAACAACTGAAATATTGCAAGGTAACAAATTCGTTTTTTATATTCACAAGCAATAGTTCAAGGAAAAACAGCTTTAAATTTCAGCAGGGAAATTTTTAGTTAGACCAGGAAAAAAAAATTAATGTAGTTAATAGTGGATGGTTAAGCAGTAGAAAAGACTTGTGGAAGCTCCGTCATTTCAATATTTCACTATATGAAGGGACAAGCATCTATTATTAATAGTTTTAGTAAATCTGATTCTCCTCTCAGGCAGAGATGGATTTTATTGCCACTCAACATCCCCCTTTATTGACTGTGAATCATTTTCAACTGAAGATGCTCCGTCTAGATTTACCTAACCTCTGACTGGTTCATAGACAGCTCTCTATAGAGAGTGGTTTGTACTCAATTCTTATGTACAGCTTGTAGATACTGAGCTCTGTTTCCTTCTAGGGAAGCACAAGGTGATGTCCTCATGGTAATATGACCCCAGGGAAGGCAAGCAAATGCCTGCACTAGCTGGCCCTCTACTATTTATGACTGTATAGTCTCTCCACATGTAGTTTCACATAGTCAGATACTGTCTTCTGGGTTTGGGTTAACAAGAACATGGACTGTTGGGAATATCTGGACAAAGGAGTGAATTTTTCAGCAAGCTAACCAAAAGAAGAAAGTCTTTTGTCTACTAATAGTACCTACCCACCTAAAGATTCAGGGACTGGCACCGTAATGCCTTTGATGAAAGCTGAAGATAATGTTTTGGTTCAATCTTCCAAGTGTTTCTCCTTGCTTACTGGCATCTTCCTAGTATTGTCCAGATTTATTCAGCAGAAAATTTCCTGAAGCCAAGTTGTCATTTCAGTAACGATAATGGTTGCAGCTGCTGAGAGAAATGTCAGTGGCAAGTTGTTAAATCTGTCTGAAACCTTTGTGAATCATTTTCACTTATAGTGGACTCAAAGAAATACTGAAAAGCAAATTACTTTGGGTAGATACCTCTATAGACTGTGAATAAGAAAAAAAGGATAGTAGTATTACTGTTGAGGACAACAGTGGTCACTAATGAAAGATTAAGCTATTACTGTCAGATCACCTTCCTCCTGTTCTTTGTCATAATGTCTGACATTGCAAAGACTCCTGAGATGTGCAGCCACAGAAGAGCAGGGATCTTACCCCGGGTCTCCAGGAGACATTGTAGCATCCATATACAACACAGTAGTTAATGTCACATGCAGTTTGAACTTGGTGTTTACTAGTCACTTGGCTCTTTATTCAAGATGAGAGTTATGGAGCTCTGGAATGAGCTGAAATTCACTTCAAAATCAAGTTTGTAGAAGATTTTAAGAGTCATAATTCATTTTGGCTGGGTTTGTTTCACTGTTAGTGAAATGCAGTTCTGCCCCGTGTCTCCCTTGTACCCAAGTGGCTCCAACAACACCTGTGTTTCACTAGTGCTAACAGGATGAGCCTAAGGAGTTCCTTGGACCTTTGCCCTTTTTTTAGTCACTGATCTTAATCAGTGCAGGGTCACTGCAAGTGAAGAAGTAATGAAATATAAAACAGATCATTTGGGGCTTCAGTCCTACATGATACTGAGCACACTTGCACAGTGCACATTAGCTGGTGTTAAGTCTGTGACTGTTGGGGGCACTCTGCGCCTTGAAGGATCAATCTGTGGAGTGTAAAAAACCCAAAACAATTAAAACCAAAACAAACACTTAAGAAGTGGTTGTATTATGAGAACTGATTGAGTAACTAGATTAAGAGTAATTGAGGACAAGATCAGAGAGATGAGGAAGCTTTCATTTCTTTGGGGAATGTTCCTGTAGCTCAAATTCTATTTACAGCTTCCTGACAGAAAAAAAAAATGTCTTGACTATTGGTGTCAGTTTCTATTGGACCAGAGACCACTCTGACAGATGCAGTTGCAACAAGGGGTGTGCCAAATCAATGTGTTTGAGATGCACTGAGTGCCAAATACTAGAGTTGTGTCTCCCTGGCTAACAATTACGAATGTGTGTCAATGTGAGACAGGAGCTTGAAAGCAGTTGCAGTAGCTACAAGATGAGTGGGAGAGATGAGAACTTAAAACTGTCACTAAAAAGCAGTTGACAGCTCAGAGAACAGAGAAACAACACTGTGAGTGTCATGTTTTTAGTCTTAATGATACTTTTTCTTTCATCATTTAACAGCATTTACAGAAAGATATTTGGGTTGAGCTTTTAAAGTTTCTTTCCTTACAACTTATTCTACACTTCCTTTTATTATTCTATCATGTTAGCTATATTAAAGTTTCCTTTGTGACAAGTATTTGTGGTGTCCAGAGGAGATAATTACAACTGCAGCTGAGAATTAACAACAGGAATAACAAACGTTTAAGGCCAAACTTCACATTTTTCATGTGAATGACTTTACAGTAATGCACTAGGAAAAGAAAAATCAAGAAACAGAAAGTGACATAAAAAAATACATGTAAAGCAAAGCACTTCTCTTATCAGGAATGGAACTGCTGCGCAAATACAAGTGATACCAAGCAAGTTTCCTGTATCTAGTCCTTCAGTCTGTTATAGACAATGAAGTAGTCATCACAGGAAGAACTGTCATTCATTCGGGAAAAGGAGATTCAAAAGCATACTGTTAACTTCGGTGATTTTTTTGGTAAAATTGTCCAGAAGAGATAAGAAAGCATTGGATGAGAAAGAGAACTCAAAGTAAAACAGAAGGTGTTAGACACACACCATAGTGTCAGCTGCCATTGCACTGTTGGAAGTAATTGATTTATTGATTGATAATAGATGTGGCTTTTTATTGCATGTACCAGTAGAAGATTTTGAATACTAAAATTACATAGCTACCTACCATTCTCTTGACACTTTCGGGTGTCAAGTCTCCACAACTATGTAAAGTCAGAGTGAGAAAGCATTGGCTCCTACTTCCACCCTCCGAGGTACTGCTCCATTTTAAAAACACAAAGACTCAGACCAGGTTTCACCTGGCCCTTCTCCCAGTAGTGTCCAACAGCAACTATAAGGAAGAGTACAAGAACATACAGTATTTTCCCCACATCACTTTTTAAAAACATTTGGCCTTCACTCAGAAGCTTCCAACAAATACTGAGTGCAGAGTACTAACATTGTTATGAGATTGGTATTACCAGACTGAGTTCTCTAAACCCATTTCCCATGTAAGACAATATGACAACCACTTTCAATCAATAGATATTTGGGCTGAATATAGCATGTTATGAAAGGGTTTGTTTTTATTCTCAGTTGTTTTTTCACAAAACAAGTAGTAAGTCAATATATTTAGATGCAGAAAAGGAAAGGAAAACCACCAAACTCTGTGGCAGAATTTGATTTATTTATAATTTATGAAATCTGAAGTTTTTCTTAAACACAAATAGTATAGAAGCAAGCAACAAAACTTGTTCCAAACAAGCAGTAGAATGACTAAGTGAACAAGGTTATACTGGAATCATGTGAACAGAAATCACTACTTTCTGTGATCATTCGATTACATTTAAAAAAAACCTAAGCCCTTAGCCCTGCAATTTACCATGCAGAGAATCTGGAACATTTGCTCAAAATTGTTGACAATCCATTATTTATTGTAAATCATATGAGGTTAGTTTATAAAATCTATATTAACATAAAACAGGATATTATTTTCTAATATTTTCATTCACCTGGCTTTTCCAATACTCATGAGATGGTATCAGAATGTTTATGTAACTTATGTGCCATATGTGAAATATCCAAGTACATGAATACACTGAATTTCATTCCAATTGATCTATTCTCCAGGTACCTTCAGCTCAGTATGCGTAAAGAGGTAATCATGAAGATCAAGACACTGTGTGAAGAGTTATCTCCCCTCTTCCTTAATTCCGGACTGATTTAGACGCTTTAATATCATACTGTGCATTTTCTTAAGCTCTTCTATGTTCTTCTTTTCAGCTATTAGTTTGCTTGATATTTGGTCCAACTTGTTTCTAGTTTGAACTTGAAAAGGAAAATGCACCATATTAAATTGGCAGCATTCAAGAACATCACTACCCTTTCCTGCATTTCCATGGGAGATTGTAGACATTTGATAAATAGAAGTTCTGAACATGAAAAGAACTGCAGAACCTAATGATAAGAAGTTATGCATTTGATGGAATTAGCTGCTCACCACATTCTTTAATTGGTTATTTTCTGGTTTATTCAGTTTGGTGTAGCACTGTAAAATCAAATATGACAAATTTTGCACTCTTCAGAAGCATGTTTATTTCATTACTGTCCACAGGAAAATGTGTTTTAAGACTATTTTGGGACAGTATGCACCTGTATTTTTCCAAAAGTACAATTATTGAAGTGCATGGCAGACCTCTTCCAACTGGAGCCCAAGCAAACTCCTTTAATCCCTATAGTAGCCTTTTCACTATTTACCATTTTTCCACTAGAGGGGCACATTTCTCATTTTTCTGTGCCAGGACTCTACTATTACCAGCTCCTCATTAAATAAATCTGTTTTTCAAGTACGTGATATTTTAATTAGGGTTGTACAGTTGCACCACTTAAAATTTCCTTTATGCCCTTTACTACTCTGATATTCTGTTCTTGTGCTTGTGAGAAAATTCAATTAAGTGTTAGGATTTCTGCTTTGAAGAGGAAAATTAGGATTTTTACTCCAGTAAATACCCTACTATATGATTAAAGAAATCTTGATTTCACATGGAATCCAATTCACTCAAAATGGACTTAAAGTTAAAACAATGGACCTTGTATTCTGTTCAATACCATTAGCCCAGAAAACACCAAGATGTAAAGAGCTCCATAAACCAAGTTAACTTGTCTGGCCTCAACTTAAAAAACTCAATGCTATGTGTGGATTTTGATATATCTTATATAATTATTTTTTATGTTTGAGATTTATTAGTTCCAAACCAATTTCCAGGTTAGTTGGCAACCTTCAAGTATTTTTTCAGTTAGTCTGATTTAAGTTTTAGCCTGGGTGTAATTCAAGTTTCAGTGGAATGACACCAATATCGAGTTTTATCTGGAAAGCAATAGAAGGCATGTCGTCAAAGTACCTTCACTGCCATTCAGTCATCTTTAAAATCTAATTTAATTTCCAGTCAGCGTTCTTAGCAACACAGTATAATCCTGCTGAGCTAAATTCTTCACAGCTGTTGAAACTCACAAAACTTTTCCACTGAGAACATAATTCTGCCTTTTAACTCAGAGACTGGATACCTTTCTTTTGAACCCAGGACCAAGACCCACTGTACAAAACCAGCAAAAGTCTTTGACCATGCAAAACCAGCACTAGCATGATGCATTTCAGAAAAGTTCTTCTTCTGATTGTCCCTACATTTTTAAACTACTCTCTGGTTTACTTACTTATTAAGAATATTACAAATGAAACAAGTGCCAAACTGATGATCAAAGTGAGAATAAAGGTCACGAAGAAAAAACACTGGTTTCTTATGTTGATCTCTGATGTGTTTTCTCCAGCACCATCGGTGTTCTCTTCCTCATCTGTTATGAGATGACAAATCATTTGGTGATAAAGTTTGTTAATGTTGGTTAGGACAAACATGACAAAATGCTTCTGGCTTTATTAAATGATCCAGAATATGTAATAATTTTGGCCAACTGATTTTATTTCCTATTAGGAAAATTAGTTCCTAAGGGACTAAAGTAAAATTTTTCAAAAGAGAAGATAAAAATTCATATTTAAAACCTAGGTAGAGATTAATCCTAAACATTCATCCTCTAGATTTGCTTCTTAGAAATTTCTGTTTGACGATAGAAGTATCCCTGGGATGATTAATTCCCAAAATTAGTTAAGTTCTTGATATTGTATAAGATGAATGCTGGTCGTGACTTTTTATCTTAAATGCTTTCAGTATTCTTCTTTAGGTTTTGCTAGTTTCATTCCAATAAAAAAAATCAAGTAGCTATTCTCCAAAAGTATAAAAAATGAATAGACTCTTACACAGTTGTTGTCCTTCAAGCACATGAAGAACAAGGGGAAAAAAGGACAAGTAGTTTCTGTGCTGCTCTCGAGTCAGTGCAGCCAGTTTATTGCCTTTTCGAGAAAGTGCTGCTTATAGGCAAAATCAGTAGTTCCTCTCAAAGAAACAACTGCAGTCAAATGAGAGGTGGCAAGAAGCCTTAAAGATAACAGGTGAAGTCAAGTGAACACCATGGGGAAATTAATGTGAATTAAAAAAAAGAAAAATCATACTTGACCAGATTTGTTTAGTCTCATTTGCCTACTACTTGACTTAGCATGATTTGGGTTTATTTTATGTTTTGGGGGGAGCAGGGAGCTAATATAAATTAATTTTGGCGTCATATATTAAAATTACATGCAAATTAATGTAATTTCTTATTCAGTAATTGCTGTCTTGCCACTCTGAAAGGGAAAGTACTGTGTGCAGCTGTGGAAATATATTTCTAGATTGTGTTCTTGTTTTAGCTGGTAGAAATTGCTGAGATCTTTGCAATTGAGCCTTTAGTGAAAAAGGTGAGGGGAGGCTGCATAGGCCATTACAGCATGTTAATAATGAACCAGAGTGGGGCTGAGCAATTCTCTGAGCTAGCAAGAGGTCTCTGGGAATATCTCTGCTTTTCTTTATTGCATTTAACACACTACCTGCAGTTAAGATGGAAACCCTTGATGTTTAGGAATTGGGGGTTTATTTTTATTCCCTTAGCATTCATAATAATTGCATCATATACTATTTGCCTGCATCAGTATTTCTTTTTAATCAGAATAATAAGGATGCAGATGGTTTGTTATTCCTGTCTCTCAAGCATACTAAGCTTTCAGTTGAAGGTCTCAAAAGTGATCTGTGCTTGCTCTACCTAATGAATGCTTCTTACTATTTCAGAAGGCTGAGCATGCCAAACTGCAGAGTTGTGAGGAGTCAGTGAACAGACATTCCTGCCAAACTGCAAACAGTGGCACCATTTTATCATCTAAAACATAAATTACTTAATGGCTGCTAGCAAAGCAATCAAAAGGTATATACATTTTGAAAAGTCTTTGACATGATTTCTAGTGTGTTTGATGATGTCAGGTCATATTAAGCTACCAACCAAAAGGATTGCTGTGTACTGCAACAATCTTGAAATACCGTTTTTAAATCAACTTGCACATCTGCTATACTACTGATAGATCATTCATGAGATTTTAGTATTTATAAAAATTGAAAAGTACTCCATCATTCTCACTGATTTTCTGGCAGGAGAACCAGATTTTTATGCTGATTTTATGCTTTATCAGCATGCATGTGATTATTCCATAGAACCATATATGATTCCACAGAACCATGTGTATCTACCTGGAAAGCATACCATACAAAAGAAAATAAGACAGTCATACTGCAAGGAGTTTCTTTGACATAAAAAATTATTTATCCTATTGTTGTCTTTTGTACTTGTAGAAATTACAATAACAAGATAATCCACACACAAAAATTCTGTGCTAATGTTTAATTTTGTGTTAAATACAGAAAACAGCACCACTACTTAGTTGCATTAGAAAAAGTTAGAGGACTCAGAAACAAAAGTAAGGGAAAGGTATTTAAGTCCTGGAACTAGAAGCATGATTAAGTTATGGCTGTTTGAAACTCATTTAAACATAGCTGTTGTTCTATAGCTACTCCAGTCAAATTTGCTATTATAGGAAGGAAAATAAAAGCAAATTCAACTGTCATTATGCAGAACACTACTGAAGAACTCCAGGTTTTAAGATGTTTTCATGTCACAAAGAACTCAAATATATTGTAGCTATCACAAATATGAATATATTCTTGTTGCCATGAGAAATCAAAGATAAAAGCCCTGTAAAACCAGTAAAAGTTTGACAGTCCATACCTGAAACTGCAAGTAAAGAGAGTCTGCAAGTTACAAGTCTCATGGGATATTTCAGATAATGGAAAGGTTATCTGAAAGGTTTGAATCCTTAGAAGATGTATCTTAAAATAATAAACAGAAATTCTCTGACATTTCTATTGCCACCTGTGAATTTCAGTGCTTCTGAAGAGTTATGAATGTATTTATGTAGTAGGTGTATAGTGAACATTACTAGAGACATTATCCTGCAAGGGATCACCTGATGAATCCCAGTAGAAATGGAAGATAAATTCAGGCTTGATGGTGAATCCCAAGCCAAATGCAAGGATTTTCAAGAACTTAATACCTGCAGTACTCAGCAGGAGCAGCTGGACCATTAATCTGAACTAAATTATGCATTTTCATTCTTTTTCTTGTATTTTTCAGAACAGAGTTTGACATAGAGATATCAGCCTATTGGTCTATTGACATCGGTGATGTACAATGTGGTCAGCCTTTCAAATGTCATACATATCACTTTTTTGATGGCCTATTGTATGTATAGAAAACCACAGAGCATCTCCTATCATACATACCTAGTACATTTTCAGACTCATCTGGACAAACATTTAGTTTGTTCAGGTTGTTTAATGAATCAACTACATAAAGTTTTCCTTCTTCATGGGTATCAGGCAGATTAATTTCCAAGGAATGCCTCTCCATTATACCTGAAATTAATAATTATTTTAAAGGTAAATTAAAGCATGGATATGGGAAACGATTGGTAACAGTTGGTGTCGTGTACAAAAGAAATGCTGAGCAGCCTTAACAACCCTTAAAATAAAGGGATTTGAAGCACCAGCACACTTACTGGGTCTCATACTAGGAAAGCATAACTCAGTAGACAGCACTTCTTTATTTTTGTAATCTTTGATAAAGGTTCGTTTCTATATTGTGTTTGTGCCCATGAGTATACTTATGTATAATATACATCTGTAGAGAAAGATAAATCTATTTGACTGGCTCCATCCTTGATTAGAACATTAGCTATTTAGTTGTATATACTCTTTTGGTTTATTGAGTACTTAGAAAGATGTAGGGTGATATCCTGACAACAGTGAAAGCCAAACTTTCACTAACACTGTGAGAAAGGATGCCACTCAAGTTCTCTGCTTTCAGCATCAAATGATTCAGAGACGAGAAAGAAAGCATGTATGTATGTAGAAGATAAGCAGCTTATACAACTTGGAATAGCACTGTGAAGTTCTTATTTGTGAAAAATGCTGAAAAAAAATAGTCTTCTAATGTGGTTCTGCTCTCCAGGGATAGAAAAGTCTTTTCTTCTGACTAATACTCCTTGCTTTGAAAAAAATGCACCAGGTAGGGCCCAACCACTAAAACCAGCTTCTCTGCAGAGTCTGGGTACATGAACTCATTGAATGATTTTTTATATAAATACAGTTCTGAAGGAAGATTATACACAGAAAAGAATCAATACCTAAGCAGGCTGCTTTATTAATTGCATATTACTCTTTCACAGTCTTTTTATTTCTTTTACTATGATTCAAAAAATGTCTTCTAGAAACGAGCTGCAGTTTTAGCCATATGGAGATGCAGATGTTTTAAGGAGGCATTTTAGACTACCCTGGTCACTGAAAACTCCCTCTGCAATTAAAAAAGAAAAATATGTACCTCCAGGTAATAATATTTATCTTATTCTAAGATAGGTCTTTTTGATCTTACAGTCATAGTCTAAAGGTATGTTTCCCTTGCCAGCGAAGGGGAGGATCTCACAGAGATTGATCTAAACTTCAAATCAAATATATTTTACCCACTTAGCATTTTATCAAAGGTGTCAAGTTCATCTTTACCTGCCAACCATAACTCAGCATTTTATGGGATGCGAATGTCCTGGTGATAGGGGGGTGTTGAGCACCTAAGGGCAATTTACAAATCCTAGATGAGTTAAATTGTCCTCTTGACATATGTCTCTCTCTCTCTCGCCCTCTCCAATCAATAGAGAACAGGTGATTGATGGGCCTGTATATATCCCTTTTTTTTAATCTTTATTATTATTTGTTTAATGGAGTATAAGAAGAGATTACAGGTTTTGTTTATTGTTGTTGTTTTTGGTTTGGTTTTTTTTCAGTGTTTAGAGTTGTTGCTGTAAAATGCAAAGATAAGGTAGAAAAGCTGGCATAGCAGTGTTTACCCTTACCTAGTGCAGGATTTTGATCTGTGTAGCAGTAACTTCAGGACAAATGGCTGTGTCCACTGTCCTTCCCTTAGAACATTGCGTGGTGCCAGGCAGGATGGTTTGCAAATCACATCCTCACCACTACTGGCTCTGCTATAAGCACATCTGTGGCCAACTGCAATTGTTATGGAGCCCTGCATTTCAACGACAACACGCTACAAGTTACCAGCACATGCATAGAGACTTTTGGTTATTTTTAGCTTTCAAAGAGCAGTTGTTTCTCTAGGGCATTTTGATTAGTACCTCCCTGCAACTTCAGGGAAACCTCTTCTTCACAACTTGAGCTATAATAAATGTGAGTACTTTGATTCATTAATATTATGAAATATGTGTTTCTATATTCATTATTTATTATTTAAAAGCTATTTCCTCACTGTGCTTGTAGCCCCAAGTGAGGATAACCATTATTAATTCAATAAAGTTTCTGTTATATTTGTTTTATTCCATTAACAAACAACGGAAAAAGGATATAGATTTCAGTGTCACTGACCAAAAGTATTGATTATTTTCCCAACAAACTAATCTAAACAGTAGGGGTTTTGAAGTCACTCTATCTTGTACTTTAGCCTTGCTTAAAGACTTTTTTTCCCTGTGACTTTTAAATTTCCCCTTAAGCTGTTGTGGTAAAATCAGAACTGAGAAAGAGAACACACTGAAAATTCACAAAAAAAAAAAAACAAAAACAACAACAAAAAACCCCACAACAAACAAACAAAACAAAAGAAAACAACAAAAAGGAAATCAAGTCTAAAAATAAAACCAGAAGAATTAAATACTACTTACAACATAACTGTGCTCAGGTAATGTGCCAGTGGAAGAAATTAGCCAGTGAAAATTGACTGAAGAAAACTTGTTCTGCTGTTCCTCTCTCTACTTTTACACCCATAGGAATCTATCAGCTCCTGCAGGACCCATGAAGGCAGCTATGAAACAGCCTGTCCCTTTCAATCTATATTTAGAGCTCATCTTGGCCAAGTATACTGACTTCACAATGTTATGTCTTTAAAAAGAAATCTGCACAAGTAAGCTTGGGGTTTTTTTTTCCTTCTTTTTTTAATTTTAATTATATTGGAATCATTATAATATCCTATCATGGAGAAGGTTTGTTACTGATATTTCAATAATCTTTTAGGTTTATGATGCTTTTTTAAAACTCATTTGCTACGCAGAAGAGACATATCTATGATACTGTAGCAATGAGTAACCAGTTTGCTATGCAGAACAGTCCTATCCACAGTACTGCATTCATGAGTATTTTGAACGCATAGAGTAGACAAATCAGGGTATTTTTCTCTCCCACCCACCTTACAAAGTCAAGTGAGACAGTATTAAGGGATGGGCTAATTTATACAGCATCCATAGTTATTTAAATTCTATTGAACAGCTTGTGTATAGTGGTAACTGTTCCCTCCCAGCCAGTTCTTTTGATCACTAGGCTTTTTTCTTGCTGATGTTGCAGAACCTCCTGTTATAGCACACTGCAACAACAGGCATCTGATGCCGACATGAACGGACCGCAGCTCAAAACAAATTCTTTCTGAAGCCATTCTATACATCTAAAATTTTGAACACCTTTAAACAGACAATAAATGTATTTTCCTTTAAGGAAACAACACTGAGGATACATCTTGTATGATCTCTGAAGTCCCTTTCAACCTAAGCCATTCTATGATTCTGCAATTCTATAATCTTCTGACTCATAGTTCCCACCCCAAGCCAACAAGCTTTGCCCCTGCCAGGCCCCAGGAGGGAGCTCAGTTATAAAAAGCTTGCTCTCTTTCTGCAGGGGTCTGCAAGAAGTCTTTCCTCCAAAGAAGGATATGCAAGCCGGAAAAAAATTCCTCCATCCCCAAAAGATTCCCCACAACACCCTAACAGGAAGATGAGGACCCAGACCTCTTTAGTTCCAAACTGGAAGAGCTCAAGCCCATCAGATCTCTGCAGAGCACCAAACGAGCCTGTCTCCCCTCAAACAGCCTTGAAAGCTGTAGTGGCTGACGGTTGGCAGCTACAGCCTAATGGGGTAAAAGGGCAACCATGTGCTTGGCTCCTGGCCAAGAGGTGCTGTAAAAAGCAATTTTGCAAAATACTGGCACTCCAGGAAGCTATCCAAAGTGCTTCTAGCAAAGCATGCCAAAGGTGACCAGAAGCTACCAGCAGGCTTGTGGGAAAGGTCTAACTCAAGGGGAGCATAGCCTTAGCCTGAGCAAACACAAGTTACACAACTTCATCTGGTTTAAGGATTTTGTTTCTTTACTTGCGTGAACACTAACACATGCAAATAGTAACACAAAGTTCAGTTGAAGACCTTGTTATTAGTTATCAGCTTCACAGCCAAACAAGTTCTTACGTAATGCATTTAAAAAAAAAATAGAAGGGACAACTAATAGCATGTATGGATTTTTCTGTAATAGGTTCTGCAATAATCTGAAACAACAACAAAAAAAAGGCAAAAAAAAAAAAAAAAGCAAAAAACCCCAAAACATGCAAAACAAACTTGTCCTTATCCGCACAAGCAGGAGTTGTGAGGGTGTGGGAGGGGTTTTTCAAATACAAGGCTTACTTCCAGTGCTGATAACTTGCCCTAACTTGGCCCTAAGGATGTTTATTTTAGCAAGCAGTTAGTTACAGATTTTCTGGTTCAGAATCTCCAGTTATCTACATTTTAGTGTCTTTATTATATAAGGATAATGGAGGGGGGAACAGGTTAAGGTTTTTTACTGCTACACTTCAGTCCTCTAGAGCCAGAAACTGGGGGTAGGAGAGTAGTTTTCAACATGACAAACTGGGCAGCTGCTGTGGCTCCTGTAAGATAAGGGACAAGGTGTTTTGTAGTACCCAAACTAGGAAACGTTTGACCATTACAAAACCCATGAGAAATAAACAGTAGGCTGTTCAGAAGACCATGTGTAAATAAAACATACCTTCCAAACACAGGCATCTATTACAGCACCAAAACGAATCCAACCAAATATCTACATCAGCAAATAAACCCATCTCTTTCAACATTTAATTTCTGCCAAGGTTTTCATTTTCATTCATGTATTAGATCACTTCTACAGAGAAAGCAAGCAGTGAGAAATCTTTATTGCAAAAAAATTAAACAACCAAGTTCAGAACATGAAAATGTTGGTTTTATTTTACACTTAGGCAAGTATTTGTCACTCAACTGTAAAAAGAACTGAATTTCATACTCCCCCCTTCATGATGAAGCCTTATTAAGTAGAAAGTTTTGTCCATCTGGAACTGAAGAGTTAAAAATTTACTAAAATAGCTTCACAAAACTTTTTTTTTTTGTATTAGCACATTCTTGACAGAACAGTCAATCAGTTCATTAAATTTATTTTATATAAGGTAAGGAATCAAATTTGACACACAGCATTTGACTACAGTTACCCACCCCATTTAACAGTTCAGTTAAAATATATCCACCTTTGGAGCAAGTCTACTTTAATGCAAGTGTTAAAATGCATCCCTGCACCCAATCTAACATATACACTGTATATAGATAGATGTAACTAAGCAACAACATGCATTCTATTTACAGACTTTATACAATATCCCTGTGGACAAGTGCAAATTGAATACAGAACTTAAAAAATAAAGGCTACAAATCTATTTTATTTGTTAAAATTGAACCTCATGAAAAGGAGATTTAGAAAAATTCTCCCACATCTGCTCTTTTATCACGACATTTACTTCTAGCCTTTGTCCGAGCCTTGAATGCTGCAGAGTTGTACAAGTGCTACAAAATAAAAGGAAAAATTAAACACAGATGTTCAAAAGGTTTATGTCCCTTAACAGCTATTTTTTCACGTTAAGAAACAGATGAAAATGGTTTTATTAATCTTTGAATTAAATTGGTAGGCCTTATAAAATGTACAGAATAGTGTCTTTGCTCTGAAGGCTAATTCTTTTACAGTATATACACACATACTTAAAGGAAACAGACTGTGTGAGAATGGCTGAGCCAGGAGCCAGCTGAGTTTCCTCAGCCAGGCAGCCTTGAACATCATATATGCACAATGAAGATTCAGTTTGTCCACTATATTAAACTTAGTTACACCATTTCAGAAGTTGTACACCCGATGAGCACAATCACAACCAACAAATCAAAATCATCCTCCTATTGTCCATACCACACTGGAGAGTTTGGGATACTGTCTTTTTTATAAAGATGGGGTTTCTGTAGTTTCCTGTATGTCCCTACCCAAAAACCCCAGCACTCTCTTAGGAGCCCCAGTTTCACATGTATGGAGCATGAATCTGGTACTGATCAGCAACCAAGTCAACCTTCAGATCCCCTTGGGTGAAAAGCAGTAGCAGACTGCTTAGGGAGACACACACAAGCAAGGTCAGGCTTCATTCAGGACAATATAGAACATGCTCAGAACTCAAGTAACAAGTTTAAAGATAATGGCTTCCAAAGTGCATGTTCAGAATACCACTTAATTTAGGATAAGCATTAAGTGTATGAAGTAAATAGATTAAGGTGTAATAACCTACCCTTTCAAAACGGGGGATCTTCATTGTTTTAAGAGTTGCAGCATCTAGCATTACAGGTGGACCAAGCTCAAACACATTCCGAAGAAAGTCATTTGACTAAACAAGAAACACATTAAATTTTTCTTTCAGTTTCTCCTCTGATTATAAAGACTCCAAAGACTACTACTACTAAATATAAAATATTCCAGTAAGAAATAGCAGTAATTTGACACAAATCTTAGTACTTCTAGCGGTGAAGCCAAAAAGTATTTAATTTGTACAAAAAGTACTTGTTCCTTTCATCAGAGCAAGGCCAAGAATTAAAACTACCCGCTTAAGAAGACAGACAGCTGCTCCCCTACCTTGATTCTTTTGTCCCAGCAATTATACAATGTTCTATTACATCCTCCACACAAGAACAGGCAGCTGAACACAAGATCCATATGGTTTCACAACACACAAATTTTAAAACAGCTGTCTGCAAATGCAATATCTGAAAAATCTGAAAAAAGCTGCTCCATGCCTGAGCAGTCACCTACAAATGCAATTGACAATGGGCTGCCCAGGGAGGTGGTTGAGTCCTCATCCCTGGAAGTGTTTAAAAACCATATGGATGTGGTGCTGGGGGACATGGTTTAGGGACCCTGGCAGTGTAGGGTTAATGGTTGGACTTGATGATCTTAAAGGTCTCTTCCAGCCAAATGATTCTGTGACACTGGACTGAAAGTTCTAACCCATTGATTATCAGCAATTTGGGAGTGTAAAGTCCTAAGCTAGAGTTCCTGCTTCTGCAACATATTGCAACAGATGACTAGTGAACAAGTAGTTCCTAGAACAGAGATAAGGACTTATCCTTTCCTTTCTGGCAATGCTGCAATCATAGGGCTACAAGTTGTGTTCATTACTTTTAACTAAAACTTCTTTCTTACAGGCTTGAACAGGAGTGGTGGAAGAATGCAACTTTAGAGCAGGCAGATGACTGCACCACTAATGAAAGAGAGCATAAGGATTCAGAAAAACCCTGGAGCTAATAAGATATTCAGCTTGAATCTCTTACTTCTCCAAGAAGCCTTCTAATTGCTACAGAATGCACTACAACTCAAAAGCACCTCACCCAGACAGTTCCAGCTCACTGCAGTTCATTTTTCATGCTGTTTTTAACACTCCTAATGCAAAGCCCATCATTTCACCAAGCTCTGCTCATGACTTTGTAATTCAGACTGAATTACTACAAAGAAGCCAGACAAGGAACAACAGTCTGACCATATATCAAAACAGCAGCTCACCTGCAAATGATACTGCATCCCTGATCCCAGAATCTCCTTGAAGGTATCATAAGTTTGTTTTTTAACCCAGCAGTCAATATACATACGCTCGGGTCCAAACTTAACCACCTCTGTAGGGAAGTCACGCTCCTACCAAAAATTAAAGGAAACAATATATATAATTTTAATTTCAACAGTATTTTGTATTCAAAATTGTATGCATCTCAGTGAACATTATTTACATAAATAAATTTGGCACACCGAAATCTTCCAAAAAAATATGCATATACTAAATATTGCATTTCTTGAACTGACACACATCTAAATTCAGCTTCAGGTATGACCTGAAATTGACGTTCTTCAAGTCAAAGTATTTTAAAAAAGGAACATTTAACTTTCATCTTTAAAATGACTACGAATTTGGACTTCTCTCCAGAAAAACCAGTTCTGAGTGCTAGAGTCACCTTTAAGTCAGTTTGTAAGCCTCATTTAGTTCCCACCTTTCAAGTGCAGCAAGCTCCATTTGTGACAATGGAATGTAACAAGTGACTCTTGATTCTTCTACAGGCAGAATCTCAAAGGTGACTTCAAATCACTTCAAAGACTTCTCCTTAGCTTCTAAGATACATAACTGTTCTGAATGTCAACTAATATTTAGCTGGTCTTACCCACATAGCAATATAAAAATTATCTTATAAGTAAAAAAAATAATCTAGCTTGAGAGGTGAAAGATAACAAAGAATCCATTCAAATGACAGAACTTTGACATTTGTCTTAGAGGTTTTACTCAGAAGTTACATGACTAATCAACTCAGGAGTCCTGCTTTGTGTAATGTTTTCTTAATCTGGATATGGAAAAAGAGGATTACAGCACAACAATTAGGACAACTCCTTCCTCATGCATAAACAAACATTTTTTTTTTTGCCCCAACAGAGGTGTCAATTGGAAATGCAACTTAGTTTTTGTTTATTATACACAGAAGTTCATGAAATTTTTTAAGAAATCTTTTCACAGAATTTGTGACACTACCTTGGATGTCCTACAGTTTTCTATGAAAAAGAAAAAAAATAAGAATAAAAATAATTTTGTATTTGCAGTGTAATGTTTAGAAGTCTTTGAAGAAACAAAATCCCTAAACTTTTCAATATGGAAGCCAAGTTTGGAGGAAACGAAACCAAGTTTGACTTTCCTTGTTCTATGCTCCTAAAAAAGCAGTTCATTTTTTGCCTAAGTATCAGAATTTAAAATCTCATTTAAAGTATTTTTCCTGTTGCTTTCAACTGAACAGCATTTCTATTCAATAATAGAACAATTTTGATTAAATTATACACTATATAGTTACAACCCAGTAACCCAAGTAAGACAAAAGAATCACCTCAACAGCTCGTAGAACATCTCTGAAAACAGATCGCTGCTTTCTTTTATCTACTTTGGCTCGGTGCTTGTTTCCATCAGTAGCCAGAGCTCTTAGTTTTTCTGTTAGAAGTTCCATATCTTCATAAAAGAAATCCTAGTAAAAAAGAAAAAAAACACAAAACCAAAAACCCCACCATCATTTTTTTTCCTGGTATTAACATTTTTCCCTGCAAATATGAAAATAGTGCTCTCTAAATTCTGGACAGGCAGACTTCCTACAACTTTTGTTATTTTAAAAGGCAGAAATGCAGGTAACTTCCTGTAGTTCCTTTTGCAACTTGCAAACCAGTAAGAACAAAGTCACAGCATCCATTTAACACAAGCTGGACACAAACTCTATTCTGGTAGTCAAAGCCCCATAAAATAGTACAGCTCCTTCAGTGTACTTATATACCTGCCAATCTATTCTGCTCCATAATTTACAAGTACTCAAACTGCCTAAGTGATCTGATTAACCTGGCCACTGATCCTGTTGACAAGCTGAGGGCACTTTCAGGTTATTAGCACAGAATTCATGCTGCTGGAGATGGATCATGAGACACCATGAGGCTGACTGTACAGAATATTTAGTCATAAGTCTTGTGTGGGGTGGAAAATTAGAAAGCAGTTAAAAACAAACATGCTTAACTAAACACCAAGTAAACTAATAAACTTCAATGCTTATTTTTTTAATAGGAACAACAACAAAAAAAATATCTCCTCCATTTACTAACTCAGTCATACTTTACCTAGATTAGTAAAATTGTACGTAAATTTATGTAAAAACAAGTTCATTGTGTTTCTGTTTTGCTGGGTTTATTGGGTGGGGTTTGGGGTTTTTTGTGTGTGGTTTTTTTTGTTGTTTTTTTTGTTTGGGGTTTTTTTGGGGTGTTTTTGGTGGTGGAAGTGGGTGTGTGGTCTGTTTTTAATCTGAATGTTTTA
Organism: Ceyx melanurus; assembly: GCA_024611195.1. Lineage (NCBI taxonomy): Eukaryota > Metazoa > Chordata > Aves > Coraciiformes > Alcedinidae > Ceyx > Ceyx melanurus. The sequence goes on along the minus strand of JANHGL010011715.1, from coordinate 5,987 downwards.
TCACATCAGCTGATTAGGCTGAGTTTACTGCATGCTTTTGGAAAGAACACAGGAAGCACTTTTAATTTCTGCTGATAGTTAAGGATCCAAAGAGAATAATTTGTAATTATTAAAGATGCATTTCCTCAATGGAACAGAAGCTTTTCGTGAATATAGTCTCATTCATTAATGCATTTTAAGTTTAGTTATTTGCAGTCAGTTTGAACAGCAAGGTCAAAGGTAATTTAGCTGTGTGCGAAACAATTCCAAGAAGCTTGCACCTGATCCAACTGAAAAGCAAACACCAAGAAATCTCACCAAATATACCAATACTGGTATCTGTGCAAAACCATGCAAATCTTTTCAAAATCTCCCCACTTAAATTCACTGGCTAGTTCACAACTGAAAGTCACAAATGCTGTGAAACCATCATGCAATACTAGTTATTCCTCTCAAGGTACCTAAATAACACTACTGAAAAAATACTAAAAGTAAACATGGTTTCTACAGGACAGATTTTTAACTGTGGGCAGAATTGTGCAGGTTGTGAATCACTGGAACTGATCTGCCTAAGTATCTAATTAGCGTTTCCACTACAGTAAACAATACTTGTCTATCCTGGAATCTCTCTAGAGATATTTATTTTAATCTAGTGCTGGATTTAGATGTCAAAGCTTGCACACTACATTTCTAGCTACTCTTCAGGTTTCTGACGTGCTTTGTTACATCAGTCCTGCCTTGCAATATGGAACAAATGTAAAATGATTGTTAAAATTGCTGTGAGTCATGGCTATACCCACTCAGACCCATGCAGACTCACTACAAAGAGCATAACCCAGTGAATTATCTGCCACTTGTTGAGATCGAGGGCACATCTACTTACAGCATCTGTTTCACGTGCCAGTTCAAAAAGAAGGGCTAGTGTTTCTCCAGCAGCTATTCTCATGTTGAGGTCATCGCAAGACAGCAGACTTGGAAGTTTATGCAAGTGCCTAAAAAGTAAGTCACATTTCATTACCATGTAAATTTTGTTGATATGGCTTCGTTGCATATAAATAGTCATTACAGATTTTGTTTCAAGAAAAATACTCACATTTCAATTTTCTTCTTCACTTCATTCATTGGACAAATAGTCAACAGCAGTGTCCATGCTAAGAGAGCACTGATGTGAAGCACAGTATTATGGGTACTCGATACACCATTAGTGTCTCTATCTCGCTGATAGGCCTTTGTAAAGATGTTTTCCAGGCACTCCATAGTAGAGTACAATTCCTGAACAAAGGGTTTGAAAGAAGATCATGAAAGTGGCTTAAGATTCAAAATTTTCATATTGCAAACTTTTTATTTCTTAGTATTATTTATTCTCACCGTAATGTCATCAGTGACAATGAAACAGCAAATCCCTAAGCAGGTTGCACACTAGACACAAAGGAAAAAAAAAAGTGTCAGTATTTGACATTAACATTACTGTTGAGAAAACCTTCAAACTTTGATTTTTGAAATTCAACATCTGAAGCAATGGAAACTTGAGAATACAACTTCAGCAGAATTCTTGCACAATGTTTAATAGAGCTACTTTTTACCAGTTAGCTCTTAATTTCTGTCTACTCAGGATGATTTTACAACATAAGCTAGTCACAAGCCTTCATTTTCACACTGTACTATACAATATAGTTTACAAAGCCCCTCCAAAACGCTATGCCTGTAGCACTCCTTTCACCAAATTATTTTAACTCCCACCAGGAATCACGAGTAGAAAATATGCTAATAAACAGTAATGGACACACGATATTTATTCATAGCAGTGGGAAATATTTGCCCTTCTCTGCACATTATTAAAATTAAATGGCAGGAAAACACTAGACTTTCAAAGCCTTTCTTGGCACTTTGCAACTTCTACTGCGAGGTCCCACACTTCTCTACCCTATCCCCTGTATTTACCCACTCAGCCTCCTCTTGCCAAAACTAAGAAAAAAACCCCAACATTTGAAATATTTGCACTGACCACACAGGACTTAAAGCTATAAACAGGACAAGCTCTGATAGCTTTTGTTTGTTTGTAGAAAGAACTACTTTTGAATTATTACTACCAGCTGACAGTATTTATTGACACACTTGAGCCGTGTTACAATAAATTAGCCAGTTATGTGATGTAAAGTTGGATAATATAAGTTAAAAATCTGAAGTTTAAAAACAAAACAAAACTCCAAAGAAATCCCACTCTTGGCAAGAGCTGTAGGCTGCCTTCAGTCAGTATTTCAAGTATACTGCTGATGTATAGATCAGATGACTGGGTGAAAAATTTCAAATGCTTCTGGTAATATGAATGTTTCAAGTATGTAGTTCTAGATGTACTATGTATGATTTTAACATATATAAATAAATTTACATAACTAGCATTCCTTGGCTGTTAAAGAAGTTAATTAATACAGGAAGGATACATCAGTCAGTGGGAAAATTACTATTTTCTATAGAACTTGAACGTCAGTCCTCAGAACTGCACTGAAGCGACTGCTAAGACACTTGACAAAGTATTAGATGAACAACTCTTGAAAGAAGTTTCTAGGTTGAAGAAAAAAAACTATGTTCCTTTAGGTGGAACTTTTTAAGCCAGCAAAATCTTCAATGCATCATTCAGAGCATATGTCAACACTTGAGTTTACACTAATATAGTAACCTTTAGTTCTGAATTACACAATAGCGAGCTGGTTAAAAATTGCCTTCTGTGCCTGCATGGCAAATAAACATTTAATACTTACAGCCTGTCTGGCTTGTATACTGGCTGTTCCATCACAGACAATCTTCTTCAGAACTGGACCAAGGGTCTTAAAAATCTCTTCACTTTCAATTCCTGACCCCATCTGCACACACAGAAGACATGCCAGTCCAGCAGCTGCACACTGTTCATCACTCTTACCTAGAGATTAACATGCCATGATGAGTAAGCACCGTGAGCATTGCTTCCTTCCTCTAAAGATAGTTTGAAAATTTGAAAGTGGAAATTCCAAAACCAATAGACGAAAATTTCGATTAGCTTTCTCAATCAGCTAAAATATAGTATCTAAATTAAGTACTCTATAAAAGTACTAGAGAAGCCCTGTAGTTTTAATTCCTTATAAACACTAAGCTATTTCATGGAGATTATTGCATTCTAAAAGCAAGCATGATAGTACCTTTCTTTATGCAGCGTTCAATGCTATCAGTTAGTGTCATTCTCCTTTCCATGATAAATTCATATAATATTTTGGAAGAAAAAGCACTTTTCAGACTTTCAAAAGCCGCTTGTCTTGTCTTTGCACTGTTAGAAGAGAGAAGCAAGACCTCCTGAAATCAGCACACACCAGTTATAGCTCAGCCTTTGTCTTTATGGTAGTTTATATTTGTTCAATAGAAGAGTAATCCACAGCAGTACCATGAAGTATGAAATGCTATTAATTACCTTCTTCCTCAAGGAGGAGAACTCAGGTTGGAGATAGAATTCACAAGAGTATACTTGTCCAGAAGTAGAGTCACTCTACTTCAAGCTATTAGGAAAGGCCGACTCTCACTTATGCAAAAAACTTGGTGGAAAAGCAAGTCCTCATTATGAAGTAACTTCAGTAAGCACATTAAAAAGTATGATAGGTATTTCCCTTATTATATCAGAGGAAGATAGAAGATAATGTATGAATGTGTTTCTTCAAAACATACTATACCTCTTGTCCAATGTAAGATCAATAAATCCCTTCAATTTGTATTCTAAGTCTTCTTGAGTGGCTTCTTCATCAACTTCAGGCCCTAATCCAGAGTAAATCATTTAGTCCTACTGATATATAGTTTATTAGCAGATACAGTAGCATTTGACATTTTTAAGAAGAAAGCAGTTTAACATAGATGATCACTACAAAACTGGTGTTGCAACAAAAAAAAGTGTTAAGCCTACTACATCAAACCACTCTTAAAATACTTTTATAAATCAACCCTGTCAGCAACACATTCTCATTCAGTCCACTACAACAACCCCCTGGAGTACATTGGTGATGCAGTGAGTACTGTCTAATCATCCTGTCCTATCTGGTATTATGTCAGATGCCTCTGCAACAGCAGCTCAGTTAAGAGGAGCAAGTGTTCATAGGAAGGCTCCCTGCCTTATCACCCTGCAACAGGCTTTCAGGTCCCCTCCTCCCCACAAAATTACATCAGAGCAGACAACGTTGCAGAGATAGTGGAGAACAAGTATAAATCTAGTTCAAAACAGGCAAATGTGACTCCATCCCAAACTCTTCTGCAGTTCTTAGTGCATCAAGTACATGTTATGAAAAATCCATGTCTTATAATGCACCTTTACATTTTGTTGTCTCCATAAGTTAGCATTGTGCATTTCTAACAGAAAGAAGTGTAGTAGTTTCATGAGAGGCTCATAAAAACTGAAGTATATTCTCACCAAGACAAACAACAGCACCTAGAACTAACAATCATAGTGCTTAACACTGCCATGATTTTGCTACTGCTACTTACAGATCAGTACTTTAACTCAACTCAGATTTTGTTTTCAAAAAGAACAGATGTAAATGAAAGAATATACCATCCTCAGTGAAGCTTGCAGGATCACTGAAGCCACTGCAGTGGCTCATAGTTTCAATTGAAGCATCTTCATCACTAAAAGGCTGCACATTTCTGGGCTGACCACCTAAAGAAAATGTGAATATAATAGTTTGGTCATTTTTCATACAGAAAAGGAAGATGTGAACACCAGCAGAATTAAACTGTCCCAAAAGAATCACTCTCCCTGACACAAAGTACATTTCCTTCATCTGCTGGTTCCTTTACTCACAACTGCTTTGCAAAGTTAGTTGGCTCTGTTCTAGAAGAATGGAGAACGGTGGAGAAGAGCCCACCTAGCTTTCAAAGTATTAGTAAAATTCCTAACTCTAGATGTAAACTCTTCCTACAATCCATCTTGAGTTAATGCAATTTCCCATTACTGTACTTTAAAAGCTTTATACTAATTTATCTGTTATGTTGAGCTGCCTTAAAAAACAGCTAATTTTTATTTTTCTTCCTCATTTTGAGGGAAACATACATACATCACCCAGTTCAATGCAGGACTTAGAGGATTAAGTGCAGTATGTGCAGCATCAGCACTGTCCAACTGAATTACAAATACAAGCCAGAACATAAACTTTTTTCAACAAAAGTTTTCTTAGGATCAAGAAGGCCTCAGTTCAGCAACTTCAATCGTTTTCAAGAAAGCAGTATTAGTTTTACCAGTGCTCATCTCTGTAACTTTTCATATTTTATCACATTGCTACAGCATTAAGCCTTAGAGGAATTTGACCTGGTGATAATGTAATTTCTATCACTGTCCTATCCCGGTTGATTTACAATAGCCTAACTGTTATTTCTCCAACAGCATCCAAATGTACCACAAAAAAAAGATTTTTGTGACAATTGATTCTAAATTATTCAAAAAAGCAGTGCACAGCACTTGCCAGCTCCAGGAAGGCTGCTTAGCAATAAAGTTAAATTCACACTCCAGGGGTTTTGCAGGTCTTAGCTGTAAGTCATTCACTTGTATCACTGATCACAAACCCTTGATGTTTCCTGTAGTTACAAAGAAAAACACCCACCAGCATATAGACAATGAAAGTTGGGAAGCTCATACAGACACCTTCTTGCTTTTAGTGATGTCAAATAGGGAAGTACAGTAGGATAAAGGGCGAGAACAACTGCCAGCCCTTCACAAGCTACCATCAAAGCAGCTGCAATGAACTGGTCACTTCCGGAACATTTAATACTAGAGACTGACTCTGCTGACAGCTATGGTAGCCTAAAGTGAAATTTCTCACCACTCCACAAAAATCTGCATTCTAACCTCGGCCCACACACATTGCTTATTTTCTAATCCCGTCCTTTAGGCTAAGAAGATAGGGATTTTTAAGACACCTATAGTCAGCTGAACTGTGTTTAAAATTGTATGAGTTCTAAAAGAAGAACAAACACAGAAATGTCTGTAGTCTTCAGCTGCA
>JANHGL010011714.1:0-64312 GCA_024611195.1 Ceyx melanurus | reverse complement strand
TGAGGGGCTCTGCCCGCTGAGGGGCTCTGCCCGCTGAGGGGCTCTGCCCGCTGAGGGGCTCTGCCCGCTGAGGGGCTGGGGGAGTTGCGCGGCTCGGGCCCCTTTTTCTTCGCGGTCCTGGCTGACGCCCTCGGGGTTGGGCGGGAGGAGGGCAGGGGGAGCGGGGGCAGCCTCAAGAAATAGCCTTGAGTCGCTTTGCCTGTTACGGATGAGGAGTCTGGGCCCGCGGCGCAGCCTGACTGGGCGCTCAGGGTTTGGGGGGACGGGGCTCGGACGGGCCTGTGTGTCCGTGTCAGGTGACGGCGGGAGCGCCAAGCGCAGCGCCCCGCGGCAGGGGGGAGGCGGCTGCCGCCCCTCAGCGAGTGGCGCGAAGGGCACCGCGGCTCCTCCGAGCCTTTCGCTCTGGGATCTCTGACCTAAATTCCTCCAGCAGCAGCTACGGGAACATGTGCAAGTGTCGATCGATGTTTATTTTCTGTGGTTGTGTGGTGGCCTCTCGTTCTTGCACTGCGGGTGGCTCCGTGGTACTTGTGTCACCTACAAGTTGGATAAAAGTTGCCGTTTTAACGTGTGGTGACTCTTTGATGGCAGTTTGTCAAGAAATAGTCGTAGAAAGATATGGAAGCCTTGTGATGTTTCAGTTTATGGGTATTGAAAATACAGGGTGTTTTTTGAGGGGCATCTTTTGTTGTGTGAGGCCAACAGGGTACAGGCTGCACTGAGACACTGGGTTAGTAGCTCACTGTACACTGTGCATTCTGCTGCTTTTGCATGTCAAAATATGTAAGAAACTTGCTCTTTTTTTCAGTTTAGATTAATCCTGGCTACCTAGAGATTCAAGTATCTTAGCTCAGACTGAAGCTGACTTGCTAGCTGTTTTCATTGTAAATAGTTAAAATTTTTAACTGAAGTGGCTAGACAAAGGACTAGTATTTTCCTTTGTAATGGTTTTGTCATGTTTGGCAGCTTCAGTGCAGCTATGCACCTCTAGTTAACACTTATATTTCTTACAGATTCAGTAACAGAAAGTCTATTGCCATAGCAATTCCATTCTTGAAGGTGGGAACAGTCAGACCTATAACATGTGCAGTGAAGTAGGGAGGCCTAGACACAAGTGCTGCTCTTCTGAGAGCAATTCCAAGTGAACCTGCTGAATGCTGATAGTGATCAGCCAGACTATGGGCATGCTCTTTTTAAAAGTACACCTTAAAATTACTATTAAATATATAGCTTTAACTGGAGAACTAATAAAATTCTGTTTTCCTTGCCTTTTGTCTTCTAGAAAGATTAGGTGAACTCAAATGAAGGAACTTTGAGGCTCTTCTTGTGTTGCAGTGTTCATCTTGTATCTGCTGTCTTGAAAGAAATGTATGGGGGTTTTTTTCTTAAGTAAGGATGCTGACAGGACTTTTTAAATATACTTAACTGCCGTGGATTTGTGGCTTTTCTTGACCTCTTCTACCACCACCCCTCACCACACCAGAAGTAGAAGGATGTCTGTCACCCCAGAGCCTCCTCTAAGTCTTGTTCAGGGTAAAGAGTAATCTCTTACTTAAAGAGTTAGTGTAGATGAGGTGGGAAGGGTGGGAATAAAACCACACTTACATGAGTGATGTTTGCAGCCCTTCTGTCACAGGAAGGGAACCTTCAGGCAGCTGCACTGGCAGGGCAAAGGGCCTGACTAGTACTGCTCCTCTGAGAGGGTCTAGAGGAACATCTCCAGGGAAGAGCATAATAAGAGGAATTCTATATGATTCTTCCATGAAGTATTTCCTCCAACTACTTGTAAGATAGATTTTGTAGGAATATTAAATGGAAAAGATATTTTCTTGCCCAAAACAGGGTTTCCTACTGGTTCCTCACTAAACCTAAGAATTATGAAAGCTAAAAATAACACTTGCCTAAAAGAAAGAAGCTGTCTAGCAAAATACTCTTGGTCTACAGATGTGTGTCAGAGGAGAAGACAGCCCTCTTGGGAAAGTGAGGGAAAGGCTTTCTTGCTCCATCCCTTGCAAATGTTTTTAAAGCATTGTGTGGTGAAAGGTGATGTTCACTGGCCTTTGTTTCTCTTGGGAGCTGTATAGTGGACTTAATCTAGTAAGATGCCAGAGAAGCAAATTGAGGAGCTGAAAATAAAATTGGCTGGTTAAGGTTGGGAATGGCATGGACTTTACGTGGTATGTTCTGTGTTTTCATAACTGTGCTGCCTGCTTTGCATTACTGTCTCTTGCTGCAAAGGCTGACTCTTTACCTTCTAGGGTTACAAATTGTCTATACAGAGCAACCTGAAAGACATCAGAGGATGGCTCCATCTGTTTGACCTCACCTTTACCTTTCATCAGTAGTATTACTACATAGGAGCATGTGCTACACAAGGGAGGTACAAAAGCAAACCAGTAAAATGCTTTAAAAAATGCAACCAAGACCTTTTTCTGGGCTAAAAGAAAACATGGGTTGCTTTAAAAAACTAATCACCCATTATTTTCTGTGACTTTAAAGGTCAGTGTATACATTCCACTACTGAAGGAAAATGCACCAAGTTTTATTCTTTAACTGTAGTGCTCAGTTTCCTCTGGAAGAAGTTTTAGACCTCTCTGACTGCAAGTTATTGTTGTGGTACATAAAGCTGTCAGAATCCAGTGACTAATGATCTTTAGCTGTTCAGACTGCACCTAAAGAGCAGTTTTGGATCTGTTGAGAAGCAGTTGAGATCACTGTGGTAACCAGCAGATGTTATTTATGATGCTTCATTTGTGAGAACAAAATACATAACAAATGACTTAATTTTTCAAAGGCTGCTACTGGGAGTTCTTGGGAGTAAAACAGTTTTATGCCAAATTGTGAACTGATTGCTTCTAATCAACCAAATGATGGTAGAGCCCTATGAAAAGAACATGGCCCATCTATCATCTGTTGGTCTCCTGACAGTCCCTCTCAAGGCTACCTTATGCTGGCATGGACCCACCCAGGCTTTTAACAGATTGTTCAAACAAGCAGAACACCATATTGTGCTGCCTAACAGAGGACAGGAGCACAGAATAAGAATGTTGGTTACTCTGATTTTGTTTCCAAATGGGCAGTGCAATTTGGAGCAGAACACTTCATTACAGGGTGTTTGTAACTCACATCAAACTGGTTTGTGTGTATTAGGAGTAAGTTAGCAAACTAGAAGCATGTTACAGAAACAGGAGATTGTTGCTGTTGTTTCATCCTTGGTCACTGGTGTCTTGCTGACTAGGAATAGTCAAACTATATTTTATAAGAGCTCATTATCCAGAGTGGCAAGTCTTCACTGGATCTGTTTAGTGGGAGTTTGTATCCCCTGTTCTGCAGACCTTGTTGTGCTGCCCAGGATGCACATTCTGGCTTATATTGTCTTCTAAAAGGCAACCAGGAGACAGGTGTTTTGCCACAACTTAGCCTTTTAAATTTGAGCTTTATTTTTGTTGGAGTTTTTTGTCTGTCTGATTTAGCAAAGTCAACTTCTGCATCTCTAAGCATGGTTCTGAAGACACATTTTCTGCTGAAATGGAGCTGTAAAGTCAGCTTTTGATCAAGGGTTGGACATGCTGTAGGATCACGTTGCAAGTGTGGAAGGCAGTGCTGACCTCATCTTTTTCATCTTCTCCCCTTGATCTGTGGGAGACTAGAGCTGAATAAGGAGATTGAGCTGAGCACATCTGCTTTGTCATGGCACCTCTGCAGTCTGCTTGCCTCATCCCTATAGTTGCAGCACCTCTTTCACATATATATGAGCTTCAAAGAATGACACCTATAGAAAGATTTTTTTGATGAAACATTTATACATTTATGTACTTACTGTGTCTGACAGACTCTCTTGAGGTTTATTTTACTCTTAATGTTTGTTAACTGTCTTAAATTTCAGAATATCCCAAATTTGAGTTTCACTTAAAATAGATTTTTATTTGAGAATTGTGACAAATCAAGCCCTGGGTATAAAGACACAACAGGTGTTGGAAATGCAATGTCACTCCCATCAGAGAAGGTACCAAAATACACGGGGTGCCTCCTCTGCCAGTGAAGTTATTGCTGCTGTTTTAAGGGGTGGCTCTGTTTTATGTGGCTTCAACACTTCTGTCTGAATTTAAAAAAAAAAAAAAGGTTAGACTGTTCCTGTAGGACCTATAAACACTTCTGCTTGTTTCAGGGCCGGCAGGTGGAGCCCAAGATAAATAATACCATTATTGATCTTTGCATTTACTAAAAGCACATATGTAACTTTCAAGAACTGTAATAACATCAAGCTGGGATGGTGGGGTGACAAAAAGATACATCTGTCAAAGCAACAGCACCCAATAATAAAGTATATGCATTCTAGAAAGGCATTAAATATTGAAAATGTTTGCTCCCCTAGATAATTGTGTAAAGTGCTACAAACTTAGTCTGCTGCTGTTTTCTGAGTGACAGGTTTTGTGTGACCAGCAACTCTGCACCAACAGCTGGACTGAATTGATTATTTTAAGGGAACTCAATAAATCAGCTAATGGAGCCTGAAACTTGTTTATTAAAATAGTAGTCTTATGAGTGATTGTTAGAGGTTTTTTTAAATTGAGTCATCCATTTAATTATGTGGCAGGATAGCTAATGAATACTGGGAGCTGTATCTCTCAGTCAGAGTAGTCAGTGGCAGTTGCCTATTAAATAGTATTTTATATCCCTGCACTCCAAATGTGCATTTTTGTTCTTTGTCAAAGAAAGAAGCTGAGGATTTCCTACCATCTTTATGGTGATGCTCTAAGTGGGTACCTCTGCAGTGTAGATTTGAAGGGTATCTCTTCTGAGCTGAGTGTTGTTTCTGAAGTGGTCTGGCATGGCTCGATATTTATGAATGTCAATCTTTATGCTCACACTGAGGAAAAGGCAAAAAGAATGAAGCTATCATAGGTCTTTCTTCATGAAGCTGGGACCAGTGAACAGTAGTGTATTATATTATTCTAATGTATTGCTTCAGTGAACCACTCTTAATGCATTTTATTTAATACTTTTTATGGACTTAAATTCATTTCTGTTGTGCAGACAGAATGTCCTTGATAGTAGAGGCTGTAGCCCTATACCTTCCAGAGAACATGGAAAATTGTAATTATAATGGACTGCTTTTTAATTGAATTGTTAGTCTCTATCTTATTTTTACAACAAGTTTCTCCCTAAACAGGCAAAAATATATTCTATTTAGGTTTGTGGGTTTTTTGTATAGCTTTTTGGTACACAACTAAAGACAAACTAAAACTCTCTGGGATGTTCTGTCCTTTATTTTAGCAGATGTGATCTGTCCGTTTTTTTGTGGGCTTCCAAGGAAGATTTTGCAGCATGAATTCTCAGACACAATTAGGAGCAGTCTTGTGCTGCTGCTTCATTTGCAAAGACTTTTCCAGTACTAATGTAGCTCCTCATGGCATCATCAAGATAGCACAGAAGTAACTGGCTGCTGTGTGGCTCTGGTGGCTTTACGAGGCAGAATTTGGGACAGGGGAGGACATCTTGCCCAGCAATGAGCTTGGTGCAGCACAGTTGTTCATTGACATCCCTCCAGCTGCCAGTGTTCTGTTTAGTCCAGTTGTCAAGGATATAATACTGTTTCCATGGACTTGTGGAGCTGTCTGTGAGAAGATTGCTCTAGGAACAGAGCAACAGCAGTCAGCTGAAATAAACACTTGTTCTGAGTTTGACAGTTATGGCTATGTTCTAACTGCAGTGTTGGGAGTGGGGCTTGAAAGGTCTTGTCTGTCAAGTTATTGTCTCTTACCAGTAATGACTTCAGCAAACAAATTCACTTGGGGGGGGCAGTCTGTTGGATTTCTGTGTAACCTGTGCACTAAGTTCCATAAACAATAACTGTGATATTTGCATCATTGAGGACGGAGAGGGAACTGCTGCCTGCCACAACCTTGCTGGAGGCTTCTGCTGTACAGGTCTGTTCACCCCAGGAGGTTGTGCAGCTGAGAACCATGGCTATGTGTGCTTGGTTGGTTGGTAGCATTTGGGTCATTGTTTTAACAGCCGCAAAAAAAGTTAAGATCAGACCTCATTTTTAGTACCTGAAAAATGCTCATTGAGGCAACACAAAATACATGAAAGCTGTTAAATGTGGTTTTGAAATAGAAAGCACATTTGCCACCCCATCTGAGCGTGGCCAGAATTTTAAATGTGCCACAAGTGCTGGAAACTATTCATCAAAGTGTACACTCCAGTCTAGTGTATTTTTGTGTGTACCTGATGTTTTTCCAGAGGGTAAACAATGATACTTCATCCTTTACTTCAATAATAGCTTGGCCTAAAATATACTTAATCAAACACTCTGTACACAAACCTGTAAATAAGGCTTTTTCCAGCTTCTGCAACAATTTGAGTCTTATTTCTCCTTTTTTCTGACAGAAGTGTTTTTCATTATTTATGACAGGGGGCAGGGAAGGGATTATTTTATTGATAATGAACAGCAAATGACCAAATAGTCTTTCTTTCATGTATTGTGAGCACTGTAGACTTTGTCAATGTTCCCTGATGCTTGTTACATTCCTCAAAAATAAGAATTAGCTGAGCTTAACATTGAAACAGCTACCATAAGGGTTTCAGTAGTAAACCAGTCATTAAAACATTTTTACTGTGAGCTGTTAGTAAATACATTGCAGTCTTTAAGCTTCAGCATAGAAGCAAGGTTACCTTTTTTGTAACTTGCAGCATAATAGATAGTTATTTACTTTGTAGGCTGCTACAGGATGACTTCACACTGAGCCTTTGTGGAAGAAACAAGATTAAACCTCAGCTCTTCAATGTGCATCCTTCTGTTCAAATTTGACCCCCGGCCAGTTTCCAAAAATGCATACAGGTAAAGATGGTTCCAGTTAAAACAGATCTGTTTCTCATTTCCTCAGACAATTGCTTTTCTGTGTTTGAATTACAAACTCAAGTTGGTATTACTGTATTGTTGTGTTCAATTATGCTTTTATAATGTTGAGCTTCATGACTTACCCCTTACTGGAGGACTACTTATGTGGGGTAGGATGAATCCTTTAAATACTCAGGTTTGCAAGTCCTACTTCTTATCATTTAAACAAAGGAGAATCGTGTGTGGGGCACCACAGCTGTGGCTGTAGGGTAGGTATGTTGAGGGCTTTCAGTTTGAAAGCACCGATTTGGATTTATCCTGGACAGTAATGGGCAGACAGTAGAGCAGAAGTATTGCAGTTATGAACCACTCTGTATTAATTCCTCCTCTGTTAGTATCTGCTGGTCTAGTCTTGTAAGCCAAGAGAGTAGTACACGGTGAATCCAGAAAGTACTAATACTGAAATTTAAGTGCTTTTATAGCCTTTCATTAATTTTGAGTTGCCACTTTGTCCTGTTTCCTCCCAAGGACAGTGTCTTGTTCCTTGTGTAGCTCACTGCTCTGATCTGTTTTACACCCTGGCTACCACTGCTCACTCTTCTTTTGACAGAGCTGGTTAGCTTCTGAAAGCTGCAGTTGCTTTTTAAAGTTTGAATAGATAAGATGAAGGCATCCTCACAGCTACTTCTGCCTATCAATTCATTTGTGGGACAAGGTTTACTTCAAGATGTTCAGTTGCTGTTTGTCCTAACGTTGAGTACTTAAAAAATCAGAAAATGCTGGAAATCAGATCTCACTGCTTTCAAACTGTTTATACTCCTGTCTCGATGTAAAACAAATAGTGATGGGAGCTGGACAACAAGGAACTTTTAGTAGTGTCTCCTAGTCTTCCCCCCCAGCCTTCAATCTGCATGCAAATAACATTTTAAGTAATGTGTTCACAGGCATGTTAAAATACCTAAAATCTTAATTCTGAAGTAACACTAATAGTCATGTGTATTAAATGGTTAGCTAAAAGCTTAAGACAAAATACGTATCTGTGCTTGTAGGTAAGTTTTACTGGATGTGTTGGTGCCATTCTACATCTGGAATCCGCCTCAAGAGGGGTATTCTTTATGATAGGAGCAGTGCTGAATTAATATATCCATTTACTGGTCTGACTTTATTTGTGTCACTAGTTAGCAAAAGACAGATTCATCAGTTTGATGCCTCTTGGGAAAATCCTTTGGATGTAAACTATGGTTGGTTGCCAAGTGAACTTTCTGCCATGATCAATATTTAAAGTAAAAACTACAGGAGTTTGCTTACTATAAAAAAAGTCAGGAAGATGAAACTATTGATTTATAGCAGAAAAAAACTTTCTATCAGCATCAAAATGGGAAAACACTATTGAGATGTTTTGCTCAAATTCAGGGATATTTTAATTGTACTTAACTTTCTTTCAGTACCTTTTGTTGAGCAGTATCTTGCTCCACACCTTGTGAGCCATCTGTTTTGGTGATAAGTGCCAGGCCATAGTGTTCTTAGTGTCAGATTTTAACATCGGATACATAACTTTATTCCTTTTTATTTATTTTTTTTAACACATTATAACTAAAATTTTTGCTTCTGTTGAAGTTTGGGGTTTGTTTTCTTTCCCCAAGGTTTTTCACCTTTGTGTCAGCTTTCTGAAAGACAAGTCTGAGTATCAGATGGGAATGGTATCCAACCCTCCTAATTCTCTGAACACTATTAAAGCAGTTAGGTCTTGCTGTACTAGTCTCTTGATAATTTGTCCTGACAAGTTGTTTGTGTTACACTGTGCTATAGTTTTGGATATTTCATAATAAGTCCTTACAATAATTATCCCATCAAAAAGGGGATTCCCATACCTACAGACACACTGGTTTGTCTGTCCATGTTAAACCAGGCATTTTAATATAAAAGTAATACAATTACTTTTATTACTCTCCTATACTTTGCATCTTTAACTAAAAGCAAATGTCTAAAATAGCCATTAAATAGCCAAATAAAAAATAAAAAAATAATTTTTTTTTATGTATAATAAAATATAAAAATAGCTGAAAAGGCTTTTTTTCAGTTTCTTAGAAGATGAGGGTCACTTTCATATTCCTTTTCAATTTGATTATCTTTCACGAAAGACTAAATAAAGATGTTTTGATTATAGTGATCCTGTCTATGAGCCTAGTGCTAAATTTAGGAGTCTGTGTATTAAATACAATTTGGGGAATATTCAATCACACCAGAAAGACTTGGCATATTTTTAGTATTTAGACACTATAAACAAACTGTGGGTTTGTGTCAAGAATTATTGAAGGCAATACATAATTGGAGCTTCAGGAAATGAGAAATGTACTTCAATCAAACTATTTTTGAACAGTAGAGATGTTTATTTAAATAAAAGACAGAAAAAGGAGCATGCACACTGGTAAAAGGAGGATGGAAATATGGTAAACCAGCTGAAAGCCAATTGATAAAGACTAGACCAGCTAAAAGAGGATGAATAGTGGAAGTCTGAAAGAAATGACATTAGAATTATTTGGCTCTGGAAAGATCAAAATGTACATATGTTATGCTTTCCAACAGATGTCATCTTTGTTGGGCAAAACACTAAGCCTCATCCTTACATAAAGGGTGCCTCTGAAGTGTTTTCCTTTTTTATGTTCTCTGTAGCTGATTAGAAACAGTACAGAAAGAATTACAATGTGCAACTGGCACCTCACCATCATGTTTTAAAACATTGTGTTAATCAACAGATGAATGTACAGGAAAGGCCAGAAACCTGCAGAAAATGTCAGTACATTTGAATGCTGAGTAAAGTAATGAGATTTCATTGGAATTGATTCTCATATGTTGTGGCTTAAATGAGACAATACAATTTTCATTCTAGTCTACAATGGAAACTTGGCTTCTGCTGTGTAAAAGTAATTGACATGTGGCTGGTAGGAGGAACTGGCAATCAAGATGATACTGAGGTTACAGGAGATGGGTTAAGAAAATCAGCAGGTTTCTGCAAGATGGCATTTCATTAAAATTAAATATTAAGCAGCATAGGCAGAGACAATGGGGAGGCTCACAACTGAGATGATGGCAGAGTCATGTTATGGGTAACAATGAGCAGGACTTTGGAAGCTCTATGGTACTGGGGGTGGAGTTGTGCCCAAGCATGGCTGCACTCACCTAGTGTCCTGAGTCTTCTGCATATGGCTTGCCTAGGCTCACACTTGTCTTTTTTGCCCTTTACTTGGATCAGCCAAATCCATCACCTTCTTTTCAGGTGAGGATGCTCTTTCTAGTGTTCAGTATTCACACTGCTTATGAAGTGACTGTAGCATACATTCAGTAAGGCTTTGGTGTGATCTGTAACTGAGTACACCAAACAAGCTGCTTTGTTTTAATAACTTCTACTGGATTAAATTGACAGAGAAACAGTTTTTTTCTTTTTAAAGGCAGAGCAGGGAAACTGTTCTAAATTTCTCTGAAGCTTTCTGGCTGCACTGACTCTTTATATTCACCTGCTTTACATTCACAACCTGACTGGCTTTAACTGCTGTCATTGGATTTGACTGATCTGCATAGCTGCCAAGCCTGGGAATTTTGAGGAAGACCTGTCTTGTCTGTCAAATATCAAATTGAGCATGGTCATTCACATCTGAAAATGCCATTATTCAAGTACAAAGATAATTATCAAAGTACAAGTTCATGAAAATGACCAAATTTTAGATGGTAAATGAAGAGCTGCACATGATTTTTGTCAGGACAGCACTTGGTCCTGTGGAATGATGTGTTATTTCTAAATATGACTAATGGATTTCATATGGTAGCATTTCTCAATTGCATTTTATTTCTCAAAACAGGAGGTTCCAGCCTCCTGGTTGTGTAGCCTCCAGAGCTGCTTGTAGTTTCTTTGCTGCAAGGGCTGAGTCATTAATGAAACAACTGCTTTGTCTGACTATTCTGATAGAGCTCAGAGTATGCAAGTAACTCCACATGTAAAAAAAAACCCACAAAACAAAAATCAGGGGTGTGAAAAAGCCCCACCAAAATACATCTTCACTGTTACCTCTTCATGCATTTTACTTCTCCACCTCCTTGAGAGTGCAGTTGTTTCTTCAAATGAATTTCAGTGGAGCTGGACTTCTGAGACTATGACAAATTTACCTCTGAGTACTTATGGACAAAACCATTTGACTTGTGTCTTTGAACCAATCAATAGAGCTTTAGATATTAAAGTTAGATTTGAAAAACCCCCTGTGACTTCATGATCCGAAGTAGCAATCCAGAAGGAGCATATTCTCATGCCTCTGGGTTTTTTTATTTCTAAGTTAGCTATAAATCTGTGGGTTACCTTTACATTTCTTTAAGCTGCAACTTGACATACCAAGGAATCCTAAGATAACTTAATTCAATCTCTCAGACTGTAAATATTATTCTTTGAGAATGATAGCTGCCCCATTGACACAATCTATCTTGTTGAATGTCTCAAGACAATGAGAGAAGGAAGGCTGCTGTCAGATGTCATTTGACCTTTACACTGAGTGATAAAAGTGAGATGGGAGGATAAAGGATGGTTTCATCCTTAAAATGAGCTATTGCTGAGACAAGAATTGGATTCTGTTCTTGCCTGTACTGTGACACTCCTATTTATAAGTAATAGTATCTTCTTTCTCGTGTTCTACAGGCTTATTCTAGCAGCTAATAGAGATGAATTTTACCACAGACCATCCAAATCAGCAGATTTTTGGGACAGCAGCAATGAGATCCTCAGTGGTATGTATGTCTTGTTGTTTTAACTGGTTTTCATACATTTTTTTAAAGGGAATGATGGCCTGGATTTTTTGCTGTTCAAGTGTTGGTGATACATTTCTAAAAAGAAATATGCTTCTTCCCTATACTTTTTGGAGTAGAAAATGTCCTAAGTTTGAAAGATGAATTGTGCTATTATTATCTTGTGGTTTAATATCTTGTGAGGTTTTTTTTCCAGCTTTATGTTCTTTAACTGATTTAAATCTGAGCTATGCAGTTGAAACATACCAGATTAATTTGTCTTTCAGAAACACTTTGGCTTTGTCAGATGCCCTGAAATACTTCTCAAAATAGGTGAAATTAGTTATTCCACAGGCTCAGTCTGTTAATAGTGACTTGAAATCATTAAACCAAGCCTCAAGAAGGTGAAGACTTTTTCATGTTGTATCAGTTAATAATTTCTTAGGCTACAGAATAATTTTAGTTATTGATCCATAAGTTTATTAACTTCTGTGTCTTCATTTTGCTAAACTGATAGTGCTGTCACTCAGCTGTCTGGTTCTCCCTTGTAGGGAATCTGTCTGTAGTCATTTTTAAGTATAATCAATACTTCTTCCTTTCCTGAGACAACAGAAGTGATACTCTGGAAGACAAAGCATTGCTTAAATAAAATATTTTGGCTTTGTGAATACTTTTTGTTGATGCTGTTACTGTCACTGGCAAGGAGGCCCGTGAGGATGTTACCCCCACTGCACTACAGCCCTTTGGCTTCTGCAGTTCTGACTGATGTTTGTATTTCATGCCAGACACTCTGGATGCTGCTTCCCCTGCATTATAGCAATTTAAACAAACAAGAAGCTATCCTGAAAACTTAAAGGGCCTTGAATTTTTGTCTTTTCTACCCTAGTCAGCTCTGTCTCTATTTGGCATAACAAACTGTTTTATTCTTCATCCAGGGGTATATATCTGTGGAAATCCCATGATATGCCTCTGAGTTAATAATGTTACCTCAAACAAAAGCAACAAGTTAAACCAAAATAAATCAAACTTATTCTTTGTATGACTTAAAAATTAATATGCATTTGGTACAATACAGGAATTTTGGAAAGCAGGAATTACTGTGTACTTATCATTGGGTATTGCTGAACAATGCTGTATGTTTTGCTTTTGTGTGCCTTTCAGTTAAGGAAGAGAGCAGCAGTAAAGTATTTTGTAAAGATGTGATATGGCTCTACCTGATACTGAAGTTTTGGGTAGAGAAGAAAGGAGTTTGGGAATAAGTATCAAAAGCTGTTCTTGTGATCTTGTAAAGAAAGTTATCTTAGGGCATGATGATTCAGAATTAAAAGGTTTCTAACAGTATGTGTGTTATATTGAACTAGTTCTTGTTTTTCCATTTAATGCTTGCTGGGTAACATGAGCTCATGACAAATAAGTTTGTGGTTTTAGTGCTTTTGGGGTTTTGGTTTTGGTTGTTTTGATTTTGTTTGGGCTTTTTTTTAACATGTACTATCTTTAAAGAAGTTTGGGTGTGGGTTTCATTTTTGTGGAGCCACCTCCTCAATGTAAATTACTGTTATCAGGGTCTAAGATTTTTATCAGATATCTTATTTAAATTTTTTTTTCTGGTTACCAGTGACTTTAAACTTGCAAATAACGTTAATCTTCTGAGATTTGCTGTTGAGCTAGCACATATTCTGAGCTTACTTAAAGTTTTTTTATATTTTAGTATATAGACAAAGCTGATAATTTAGCTTTTACATTTCATTTTCTCATTATCTCTCATACATTATTGCAGTAGCTTGAAAAATATTTGATAGACTAGAACTGGAGGGTAGGTAATCTAAGTGGATTTACCTCTCCTGTCCAGAAAGACAGTCTTGTATCTACTGCATTTTATCCAGCCTGATCAAGATGATTTGCATTAAGAACTTCTGATTTAAGCTTGATATTTTTTTAAAAAGGAATGTAATAGCCTAACTCTTACTTATTCCATTAGGTCTGGATATGGAGGAAGGAAAAGAAGGTGGGACGTGGCTGGGAATCAGTAAAAAAGGCAAGATGGCAGCCCTGACAAACTATATGCAACCAAAGATTGATAAAAATGCAAAAGGAAGAGGTATGAGGGAGTAGAAATAGAAAAATAAGAAAGGGGACAGACAAGCCCCGGTGTCCCAGTAATAATGATGATTACAATATTAACTATTTCATTTGTCTATAAATTACTGTTAAAAAAATTATGTACTGTGAAGTGAATTTGTGAACTGATGAATTTGTGTGGGGAACTTGACTTGAATAGTGACATTGAATCAAGCAGGCAGAAGTGAAACAAGATGTAATACCTTGAGCCTGAAGTTATATTTGGACAAGAAATGCAGCACCACCATCTCTTGAAAGCAGTTCCCAGTAGCAGTCAGAACAAGGCAAGAGTTGAGCTAGATATAGATTACAGATTAGGGTTTTTTTTATGTGTATGCTCTTGTTCAAGCACCTAGGCCAGGGAAACAAGGTCATTTGAATTAGGAGGAGCCTAAAAGATTACTGTAGTCCCTTCTAGAAAAAAACACACCTTTTGGAAGAGTACATCTGTGGGTTTTGCTTTGGTTTGGTGTTAGGGTTTTTTTAAGCTAAAATAGGCCTGTCAGTAACTGTCATATAGTACTGCAGTGGGGATATATTGCAATGGCAAAGCATGTTAAACAGAGAAACCAGTGAACCATGTAATTTCTGTTTCATTTTAGGGTCATGTATCAGGGAAATGAAGCAAGACAAAGAGTTTGGTGGGAGGAGGGGAAAGGCAGATCCAGTATAGAATAGTTGCTAAATAGGGCTTCTGTAGAAATTATGACCAAGAGACTTTGAGTTCTTCAGAGGAAAAGTTAAGCTCTTAATGTGAACATGGTACAAGACTGTGAGACTTTGAAAGGCTGGTTGGTATTTTGGAGGGGTTTTACCACTGTTACACCCTGTTGGTGGTGGGAATCTTGTCTCTTACTGTTTGTTTTACCAAGCCTGTCAGAATAATAAGTTCACGCATGGAAGTTGCTCTATGTACTTCTTTTTCTTAGGTGCTCTTGTAACAAACTTCTTGACTGCAGATCTGGACAGCTATTCTTACTTGAAGAGAGTTTCAGTAGAAGGACACCTTTACAATGGATTTAATTTATTAGCAGCTGACTTGAAGTAAGTCTACAAAACATCACAGTTCAAATGTCAAATGGAGAAAGATAGTAACAGTGACATATGTGTACTTGCTAGCACAGAAGTGGAACGATACAGAAGCCTGTCTCAAACTAAAACAAAACAAAACAAAAATGAACCCTTGTTAATTAGCCTGCAAGCTCCTAGTGTTACTCTAGCAGTAATTTCCTTTGTTATTTTTTTATCTTTCAAATACTGAAGGGCTATCTTGTGTTCTATTCTAATCACTGCTTCCTGCAAAAATTCTCACGTCTCTTTCCTTCAGAGGCCATGGTCAGTCTTCACCCTGAAGGCTTTGTGGCTTGTGTTGTAGAGAAAACAAAACTTTGGCTCTGTAATTTCTCAGATTTTTTTTTTTTTTGTCTGAGAGGTGCCATGCTGTGACAGGATTAGAACCAGCTGAAAGCTTTCAAGCTATTATTCCTGTCAGAGTGGCTGTATCATTAATCTTTGCTGAAACATTAAAAAAGCCCAGCACGTAACAAATAAATTAACTTCAAGTTTCTGTAGCTGACAAAACAACCTTGGTTACTTGATTGTAGTCAAAGTGGTTGGCACAGTCCTTTTCACTGCATCTGCATGTGTGCATGCACAAGTATATACTGATTTTCTTTTCATTATGCCTGATTCAGAAGAATGGAAATCCAGGGCTAAGTCATCTCCAGGCTGTGCATCAGTTCTCAGATGCATACTTCGTGACCATAAGCAGGTATAAATTGCCAAGAGCACACTACTGCTTTGGCACACTTTCTGGAGAAGCATTAATCTTATCAGACAACCTGATGATGCAGTGCCTTCTTCCCCTCAGCTTTTCTACATGCTTCTGGGAAACCACATACACTTAAAGAAGGTCACAGTGTTCACTGTTTTCAGTGAAAAGAATTTCTCGCACCCTATCACTACCTGGCCTTGTCTTCACATTTTTCATTCTCTGTTTTAGGCCACCTTCAGCTGCTGATTTACCAGACATTTCTTCAATGATCTTCCGCTTTCCTGCATTATTGTTTTGGTTTTAGTTTGGGTTTCTTGGTTGGAATTTTTTTTTTTTTTTGGCAGGGGGATGTTGTGAGGTTTTGTTTTTTTTGTGCCTGTGGTTTGGTTTGTTGTTTTGTTGGTTTTTTTTTTTTTCTCCTCAAGAAAGGCCTTTATTTCAAATTCTGCCAGGTTATTAGTTTTCATTTTTTAACTTGCTGTGATATCATGGGAAAGTGAAATGAAACTCATAAATGTGACTGAAGTCTAAAAGAATGAATATAGCAAGGCAGATATGTGCCTTCTGTGAGGATAAAAGGAGTGTATTTCTGCTTGGTGTGCCCACTGTAGAAATAAGCATATAGGTTAAGGCTTCCAGAAGTTTAATCCAGAAGCCAGTTAGGCAATTACAGGGTGTGCTGCTTTTCTGTTATTTTTATCTCTATAAAGTTCATTATCCCACCAGAGACTTCCCAATATTTTTCTGTTGCTGAAATTAATTTTGACTATGGTCAGGAGATTTGGCTTTCTGTGCTCTGTGCTGCATGGTGCTGCCTGGCCAACTTTCACAAATTGGAAGGCTATCTGTAACTGAAAAGATACCAGAAGAAATAATCTTACTATGTTTTCAAGCAAACATGATATTCAAGGTGTGACCTAGCAAGCAGTAAGTTTGAGTGTTTTTGTTCTAATGTAGGTAAATAGAAGAGTCATGATGGCTGCTGTGATATTAAAGTACATTGACATTATTTATTAAGGCAATCATTCATGTGTTGGTTTTGTTTGTTAATTTCCCCATGATAGGCTGATAGGGAATTGCATGCTCAATTGAATAGTCTTTCTGTGGTGATGCAGCTCATAATTCCTTGTTGAGTATCACTCTAAAAGATGTATGTGGTGATTAACTTCTCCATTTTGACATGTCCTTAGCCTTGGATATGGTGATGAAATGAAATTCTTGGCAAGCTAATGATGCAGAGCCATTTCTGTAAGATATGTAAACTTGTCATTTTAGGAAATTACAAGTACTCCTGAGAGAAATGCAGTATATAATGGAGCTACCCTTTTCCATGTGCATAGAAAATGTTATTGTAGTTGATGCTATTTTTTTGGGCCATGTCACTGTTCAAAGCAAAGACTGACAATTATTCTTAACATGTTCTATTGTGTAGCAAATAGTGATTGGCTCTGTGAGAGTGTTGTGAAATGGAGGGGAAAGTGTGAATGAAGCACTCTTGGGAGGAGTATGTCTGAGCATATGATAGTGCTGACTGTAAGCAGCACATTTAAAGGGAGATTTACAGTGTTTTCAGGTACACATTTCAGGAAAGGACACTTTTATCTTCTCTCTGTATTATCATGATGGCATTGTGCTAGATGGTACAGGGAGAGCTGGTAACCACCATATGGGTTGTAAAATCTTGTTTATTTCCACAGCTTTGTGTGACTCTTATTTTAAACGTGCATGGTGTTTTGATGCTTTTACTGTAATCTATTTGTTCTGTGGCATCTTGTGATGTCAATTTAGACACACATTTCTTTTTTTTAATTAGAATATTGTGTTGGAAAAAATACTTAGTATTTTCAGTTTTCTAATCTTTTCAGTTTATCATTTTGCTATACCTACTAAGTATAAGAGTCATGAACACTTCCCCATTATGCTAAATGTGCTTTCATGTTGAATGTATGGCATATGGTAAATGGTGTCTATTTGGAGTCTTGTGTGGCTGCAAAATTAGGTTTTCAGAAGGCAGTGTTGCTACTCCTGCAATGTTAACTATCAGTGGGTTTTATTAGAGAGGAGGCTGAACTGGTCTGTTCAAGATTCAGAGCAGTTTTCCTTCTTTCTCTCTTTGTCATACCTGAAGTCCTAGTGAGGTGCTTTTGTTGATTACTGGGATAGCATTTCTGTCCTGGGGAAGCCTGTGTTCATGTCCAACAAATCTAGTTGCTGCAGCTGCTCAGCCTTTCATGGGTACCTCACCTTCGTGTTAGGGCTGTTGTGGCAGCATCTGACTTGTGTTCCATACCACCAAGTGTGTAATGCAGAGGACAAACAGAAGTGGCAGGGGTTTTTTTTATTACATTCCCAGCAAGTTTAGAGTCTCTAACAGGCTGTCAGAACCTGCATTGTTTATGTGCAGTAAGGTCCTGCTGTAATGGGAGTGAATCACTTTCTCCATGAGGAATAGAGGAGTTGTCCCATACAAAACAAGTTGGCCTTTCAGGTAAGCTGTTCTGCTCTCCCCTGTGACAGGCAGTTTGCAGTCCCTCCAGGGGAAAGGTAGTAAACTCTATCATCACCTGCACTGACTATGTTGGTAATGTATTGAAAATAGAGATTATGTACTGGAATGTATTCTTCATAATGCTGATCTGGAGAGAATTATTTTTATTCCCTTGATGATGGATAGGAAAGGGTTCCAGTCAAAACTGCAGATCCTCAAAACATTGAGGCTGGAATGTGTGTGTGTGTGTGTGTGTGTGTGTGTGTGTGTGGTGGAATAGATACATAAATAATATAAAATCATGTTAAACATGCACGTATATATATCTTATATATAAATACCTAGGGACTGTATATATATTTTTTTAATATGGCAGTTGAAAATCTATATTTGAATATAGTTGAATCTACAGTGAAAATTGAGATAGGGTCAGAATGCTGGTGTGGAAAGAATGTAGATGGACAAGTCATCATGATTGCTCTGTAAGCTCACTTATATTTCTTCTCATGCATTGTCTGTCCTGATACCACCTTCTGCAGAGTACATCTGTCATGCTCTTTGTGACAGGCTCATGAAAATGAAGTGTTCCAGGTTCTTCTCTAATGTGCTCTTTACTACCACCTTTGAAATATTAGGACAGACACTTTCATTTTTGCTTTATGTGGTTTTGTTGGGCTTTTTTTCTCTTGCCTCTCTCTTCATTTGGCTTTCTTGCAAAGGATGCTGTAGATCATCTTTCAGAATAGCTTTTTAAGAAGAATATAAACAGCTAAATGAAGACTGTTTTGCTTGTTATTAAGGTTTGAGCAGCGGATGTTGTGCAGAGCTATTTAATATCCAGTACATCATTAATGAGATTGCATTCTATATATTCTTATTTGCATCAAGCCACAGATATGTCATTTTATCTTAGGAGAAAATGAAGAGCTGGAAATGGCTTCTCTCTGTATAATGCTTTATGCTACTCAATCCAAATTCAGTCTTGTGCAGGCTTTGTTTTCTTTGGTTAGTTTTTAATTCAAAAAACCTCTGTGTTGTTTAAAGAGCTAGAGCTTGAGGGACATGAAAAGCTGAACTACAGTCAGAATGTGTTTATTGGTAACTGGAACAATGTTCTCTTCCACTGTGAACAAGTAAATCACTACAGTGAAATTAGAATTATATGATCTTATGGCTGTGTCAAATTAAGATAGAACAAAAGCAAACAACACAAAACCAAAACAAAACAGCAACACACACAAAAAACCACAACAAAAAAAAAAACCCCAAACAAAAACAGAACAAAACAAAAACTGCCCCAACTTTTGGCAACCTGAGGAATCACTATTCCATAGCAGCTGAAGGGATTGAGGGACATTGAGAGTGAGCCATCTAATGGCAATCCACCCACCCTCCATTTCCCACAAGGCCTATTGATCACTTTGTAGTTTTACTTTTTTCTTATCAGTTGATTTGGTATTCATGTTGTCAATATTAGTACAAAATATTTAGAAATCCCCAAGTATGCTGTTCAGATCTGGTGATACCATCTCTGCAAAAGGGCAATTATTTACAATGCTGGAAGCTGTCTCAGAATGTTTGTGAGATCCTCTCTGCTAAACTGTGCAAGAGAGAGGGAGTGCTGAAGCCAGTACCAGCAATTAGGGAGTGAGTGAGTTTGCAAACAGTAATTACAATTATCTGAAAACAGCTTGAAAATGCCTCTGTCACTGAAAAGGACCCAGCTATACCCACTACATCACTGTAAATGGACCTAAAAATTCACTGCCACCAGATAAAGGGGTAATCAGCCTCTGAGAGCACAGTAGTGATTCTGAAGAAATTATGTTGGAATGTTGCTTGCTGGGATGGACCATTCTTTTGTTTCCATGTGCTCATTTTCCCCCAGGTAATAACTAAATCTCCAGTTATTCAAAACCACACTGATTTTTGTCATTAAGCCTGGCTGTTTTCCATGAAGCAGTTCTAAGTTTTTACAGAATTTTATTATGCTTATGTTTAAAATTGGTAATGGTGCTATTTGATTGTGGTACAGCTAATACAGTATTTTGAAAGGAGGAAAGTAATATGACTCATCATTTAATCTCTGGGCTGTGGCATCATAGTAGTAACAGTGGGTGAAACATCATGCTGTGTTTGAAGATTGTATGAAATTAGAGCATAATCAAATATAGAAGCTGATGGTTTTTCAAGGAGAAATTCTTATTTATATTTTTCAGTACTACCAAAGGAGATGTAATTTGCTACTATGGAAACAAAGGAGAACCAGAACCTGTTTTCCTAAATCCTGGTAGGCTTTCTTCAGAAAGGTTGGAATATTATTTTTGTTATTTTAAAGGAGTCAATATGTAGTTGTATTGCTCTAGCAATTTTGCTTTTTAAGTATTGTCTTTACTAACTTTTTCTTTGCATTCTTAAAAAACCACCAAACAGATGAACAAAAAACCCAGAACTGCCCTTAAACTCTTAATAGTATTTACTAACAAATTCCATTTGAGAATACATAGTTCATTAAAAGCTTCTATGTCAGCAAACCCACCTGCACTGCAGTGAGTAGGATGCTCCTTAGCTAGCTGTGACTGAAGGACAGTCTGTCCTGAGGAGTAGAAAGGGGTTTTTTTTGGAGATTTGTAGACTCTACCCTGGCTCTCATTTCCCAGCAGTGTTAAGGGCACAATGTGACTATGCTCCCCTGGGGACAGAGTTGGCTTGCAGGGGGAAAAAATAAAAACATCTGCTTTATCAGGTGGATTGATTGAATATATTTCAAGTCTAGTCCTTTGTTAGCCAGGTACAGAGAACAGTACTGGAGAATTAATCTACTTGTGATGACGAACTGCATCAAACATCTTAGGTATCTGGAGACTATAGCAGATAACTATGGTAGTCTGCTTATTTGGATTGTGGTGAGAAATACAGAGTATCTCTAAAGGGAAATTTATTTTTCATCAAATGTTGCTTTGCAGTGTTTTTAACAAGTAAAATCAGGTTATTAAAACAAAGGGGGGAGCAAAAATTTTTTTATTAATATCACTAAACTGGAAAAGATTAAACTGCAAAATGATACAATTCTGCTGTACCCTCTTCACAGTTTAGCAAACCAGAGGTTAAAAGCAACTGCTGCAAACATGGATTAGAGTCAAACTGTGAAACAAAGTACTCAATATTAGCACAAAAGAGTGCTTAAGCACAGCTTAGTGTAAAATACAGCCTGCTGTATCTTCTGTTTGGGAGTGGGATTTGTGTTTTAGTTTGTGTTTTTATAGCATACCTGCAGCTAAAGATTAGCTGGGGAATCACTTAAATTGCATTAAAATCTGTGAAATCTGTAGTGACAACTGCAAATCACCACAATACTCTTTCCAATTAAGTTATTTTGTTCCCCCCCCCTGCACTCTGAACTTTATTCAGTAAGTATGTAGCTACTGTGCAGCTAGAAGTGGTCCACAGGGCCTGCTCTCTGAGCAGGTAATTGTTATAGAATCCCAGCTTGGAGGGGAACTCAAGGAGCATCTGATCCAACCTTTCTGGACAAAAGCACAGTCTAGACAAGATGGGTCAGCACCCTGTCCAGCCAGATCTTGGAAATGTCCAACATGGAGGAATCCACCACTTTCCTGGGGAGATTACTGCAATGGCTCATTGTTCTCACTGTGAAAACTTCTCCTTCTTACTACAGATTTCATTAATTTCATTACATGCAAAGCTGAAGGGTTGAAGCTGCTTTACAGAAATAAAGTCAACAATATAATTAATGTAATTATATTAATTAATATAATATAACCCCAATTATTTTATATTAGTCTTGTATACTCAAGGAAAACAAAAGGCTTTGATATTCCACAGGATTTCACACCACAGTGTATGTTGTGTTAATGACAGTGCTGAAAATCTCAAATTCAACTAATTTTATTAAACTTAAAGCAATGATGCTGCAGAGTGGGTATTTGGGAATTTTGTTGGGGCTTCTTTTTTTAGTTCTAGTATCTTGGTTTTGTGGGGATTTCTCCCTAACAAAACAGAAGTAGAAGAGTAGTTGGGAAGTTATTATGCTACTTAGAAGTACATACCTAGGAGCCCCTTGCTATCTGAAAGGGTGTGGTGTTTATTTATCACATTACATATATCTTTGATACATAGTTAAATGATATCACTTATTTTTGAAGCAAAATAAAACTTGGCAACAGGATGAATAAGCAAACAATCATAAGATATTAAAGATAAATTTGCTGATTGCTTGGTTTTGTCCCTTAGATTGTGTGTGATAAGATAGTTATGAAGTTACTTTGTGCATAGCATAGAAGTTAATTGTCTTTTCTCCAGAGCTTAGTAAGTGGTTTAGGGTTTGTCTGGCTGTTTCTTTTTTATATATGTTTAGGAATATATGGATTGAGTAATTCTTTGTTGGATACACCATGGAAGAAACTTGAATATGGGAAACAGCTTTTCACAGAAGTGGTCAAGAGAAGTCAAGACCTTACCAAAGAAGACCTGGTGCAGGAGCTTCTCACAGTGATGAATAATCAAGAGCCGTAAGAACACGACAGACAGTTCACTGAAAAGGGGATACAACCAGTTTGCAATTGCATATAGAAACTATTTTGACAGGAATGAAACTTTAGCCTTGCATGAATTCACTAAAGCTGGGTAATAGTAATGCTTTTTCTCTCCACAGAGACTGATTTCAACAGCATTGGTTTTTCAGTGGCAGAGATAGTAAACACTATTACTGCAGTCTTAGCACTCACAGACAGCACACTGATTCCTCTGTGCCCTTTATTCTTTTAAAGATTGCACTTCTCTTAGTAAGGGTAATGAGTGCAAGGCAAGGGATGTGTAAGTTGCTTGCTGTAAGCTCTGAAGAGGGTCACTGTGGGGTGAGATACTATTTCTTGCTGCACAGAGTCAGCACATGTTTACAAGAGTGCTTCATGTCACTACCTGCCAGCTATTCTGTGCTGCCCAGAGTACAGGCAGAGGGTACAAGCTCTTTTCTAGTAGGGTAAAGGATGTGCTGTGGTCTAAATTCATGGCATTGATCACTGTCCAGAAACTTTCATGTTTAGCTTGATTTTTTGACCTGTCTCAGGAGTAATTTGTGTTGCAGCAAAGCAGCTTCTGGTATGTAGATCCAGTTTCCTGACTTTATCAGGCCATTTCAGTGCTACCATTCATGTCTGGCATATTACAGTGGTTCAAAATAAAAGTTTACGTAAGAACTCAACATATGAGCAACGAGTAGTAATTGGAAATTCGTCTACTAACAGGCTTAATTACTTTTTTCATCTGGTATCAGATCTAGTGATTTTTCAAAAAATTATTATACTTTACCTCTGTAAAGAGAGGTCTGTCTTTGGCACAAAAAGAACTCCAGGAGTCTAATTGGAAAAATGCTGGTTTATGTGAATCATAGAATCATTCAGGTTGGAAAAGACCCTTGGGATCATCATGTCCAACCATTAGCCCTACTCTACAAAGTTCATCCTTAAACCATTACCCTCAAAACCACATCCAAATAATCCTTAAATACACCCAGGGATGGGGACTCAATCACCTCCCTGGGCAGCCTATTTCAGTGTCAAACTGTTATATGCCTCAAAGTACCTGATCATTAATGTATTAATTAATACTAAAATATAGAAAGAAGAGTAACAAGGAAAGTGAAAAACTTGTCAAGATATAAAAAATATTTCTTAAAATGAGGCAAGTTCAAGAGCTTGAAAGAATCTCTGGGCAAGAGCTTACGAGCTGTTCCATCTTTTGTTTTCTTCATAATTCAGTTTGGGTACAATTCTTAGTCAACAGAGCTTGGTTCAAGATGAATGAATGTGTTATTGTTGGAGAATTCAATATTGGCTTTAATTACTTTACTGTGCTTTTCAGTCAATTACCTGACCCTGCAATTGAAGACCAAGGGAAGGATTATATACGTCCTATACTGAATAAATATGCAGCTGTATGTGTTCGTTGCCCAGGTTATGGAACAAGGTAAAAACATCATCGTTGGAAATAGATGTGTACTAGATCAAAGCATAGCTCAAATCAAAGGTGTGCTGCTGGAAGTTTTAATTCTACAGTGACTGTTTTAAATTTGTTCAGATATTAAGAATTAATTCAGTTAAGTATTTACTTGCTCAGTGTTCTGGTATCTTAGATTTGCTACTGCTGAGCATTTTAAGCACACATTGTGGTTTCTCTTTGTGGAGTGTGAAAGGGCTTCAGTTTGTCCAAGACAAGATAATACAGCTCTGGCTCCCCAGTGTAGTAGCAGATCCGATCACCTCTAATTTTGATCTTATCAAAACATGAAAAGCTTTGATATCATGTTTTTGACAAAAAAACTGCCATTATCTCCTGTATCTGTGGAACTACAGAGCTCATTTCTCTCCCAAGAGCAGGAATAGTGTAATCTGCATAGCTAAGTTAGAAGCTTCTTTATACATGTCATTGTAATATGTAGCTGCAATTTTAATAAAAACCTATTACCCCTGTTCAAAAGAGTATGTATTTCTGCTTTCCCCTGACTGATGATGCTGGTTTTACTGAGATATTCTTACTTCTGCTCAGACTGTTCTACCGAAGCTGCAAGAAGAGTAGAATAATGCAAGGCATCTTTCATGTACTCCTCAGTGTGACAAAATTATAAGTGAACCCTGTTGCTGCTGGTAGGGAATTCCTGCTCTATGTCTGCCAATGATTTTGTGAGCTTGATCTCTGGCATAGGCAGCCAGAGTGTTTCACTGCAGAGATGTAAATTGATAAGCAGAGTGCATTCACTTCCAAAAGTATTTTAATGTGATATCGTGAGAGAAACCACTGCAAAATCTGAGTATCTCTAGAAAATGTATTCAAAGAATGCTTTAAATGTGGGGTAATGAAGACTTGAAAGAAGCATCTTCCTCCCCTTGTTTCACACATTGCAGTCTGGCTATTTCAAAGGAACAGGGATAATTCAGTAGATACACTGACCTCTTACTGATGAACTAACATTTCACATCTTCCCTGCTACTGTAATTGTTTTACTTATCTTTCACTTAGCAATGTAGCTTAATGAATCAAGATTGTTAATTATACTTAGCAATATTCTTTTGAGGAAATAAAGGATATTTTCACATGAGTGAGAAACTGTGAAATGACCAGGGGAAGGCCACCACATTAAGATAGTGGAAAATTCCTGCCTCTGTCAGTCATCTCTCTGGCAGGGTACTGCAGTGTCCATAGAGCAATGGCAGCTTACGTGTGACAAAGTGGCATAGAAGCATGAGTGGAATCTGCTTTTTGTGAAAATAGATTTTATCTTTGGAATCTTCCTGTAGAGAGAAGAAAGTTTTTTTGTGATCTTGTATCAGTGTCCTAGCATAGTTAACAATGTTTACTGGACACTGGATTTAAAGGCAAGAATAAAGAGTACTATTGATATGAATAACACATCAGGGTCTACGTAGGCTGTTGAGAAAAGCTTAATTTTGTGCTACTTGTGAGTGGGACACTGGGCACTAAACGAAGTTTAACCTTTTCTTGTACTCTGTAAATGAGCAGCTTTGTGAGTCAGTTGCTGTAAGTGCAACAGGGAATCAGAGCAGTGGAGTGATGGAAGAAGGGACTGAAATGCCTATGTGAACCTGCCAGGTGATTTCTGACCTATTATTGAGGTGATGATGCAGTCAAAAAAAAAATGATCTAAAACTTTTGGAGGGGTGAGGGATGGGACCTTGCAAATGTTTATGACAGGCTTAACCTCCTGCCCTGGTGTTGTTTCAGGACTAACACGGTGGTTCTCATCGATTCCAAAGGACACGTTACCTTCACAGAGCGCAACATGATCAATGCAGATGTCAACCACTGGCAAACAAGCACCTATGAATTCAAACTGCACACTTAACAGCTTTCCATCTCAATGGTTTGTAATAATAGCAATCAGAGAACAAGCCATTCAACTCTAGTAAATGTTTTGTACCAGCCTCCACAAGCTAAAAATAGCAAGGAAAGCAAAAGTTCAAATACTGGCACAGGCTCACAAACCTTTTGGATAAAAACAAAACCAAGAAACTTGAAGTAGCATTTTATAATCAGAAATAAATTCTAACACCCTGCCTTCAGGACAAGGCCATCTCTGGCCGAAACAAAGTCACTGCTTTTTTGTGGTTGGTCTTGTTTGGTTGGTTTGTTTTTTATTTCCAAAGGTGGTTTAAGTAGACTTTTGAACATGTTTTCAGTTCTCAGGAGAAGAAACATATGCTGCTTTTATTGTTCTATCTGAAAGTTCTACCAAACATTGCTTTCCCTTCAACATAAGCTTTCAAGCTTGTATGCCAGTGTGTGTTAAATGAATGTACATTATCTTTGTAGCACATATGTTTTAATAACATTTCAACTTTTAGCAGTGCCACAGTGTAATGTTCTGCCTGGGGAGAGCAAAGCAGGGGGCATTTCTACATGTTGTCCTGTAGACACTATAGCAATATGACTCATTTCTAAAACTTGATTTGAGAGCAGTTGGGAAATTTAGTCTGTTCAATTTTACTGAAAAAAATAATGGGAGCAAACTTGCTCATCTTTGATCAGAATAAAATTATTTGTATTGTGACATCTTATTTTCTGGTAGTCTAATCATAAATTATTGTTGTAAATTTTCATGCCCAGTGGTCAGGTAAGGACTGAATATCAAGTTTACTTATCAGCTCTTTTGTATAATTTTGGCTTCCTTTCTTTTTTGGTATAATATGTTAAAGCCTGGAGTGACTGCTCATAGATTTTTAGTAAAAATATCTATTTGTTATATGGTGACATTATTGCAGTCTTATATTGCTGAAAAAATTGGGTATTAATATGCACTTTGTATGGTATAACATCTGTGAATTAAAAAGCTATTTAAATGCATGCTTTT
The DNA here is from genome assembly GCA_024611195.1 of Ceyx melanurus. Classification (NCBI taxonomy): domain Eukaryota; kingdom Metazoa; phylum Chordata; class Aves; order Coraciiformes; family Alcedinidae; genus Ceyx; species Ceyx melanurus. The sequence goes on along the minus strand of JANHGL010011714.1, from coordinate 37,434 downwards.
TTCAATTATTCAGTACTAATGTAGGTGAAAGAAGATTATAGCTAATATCAAGATACTTCTAAACCCTAAGGTCTTTTGCTCCTATTGCTGTTCTGTTTTGACTTATTTTGAATGCTGACTATTTCGTTAGTAATGGATCAATGATGGTTTTTTCTCTATATATATGATGAATGTATTCTTTTTACAAGCCTCTAATTATTAATTAAATGTTTCAAAGTAGTAAGATTTCTGATACTCTTCACAAAGATGTGCAATTATTCTGCTGTACTCAATCAAGTGTGTGTGTGTTCAAGCATTCTTCTATCTGGGTCTGTAATGGAGGCAGCAGTAAATTAAACTTGCCATTGAGGTGAAGTACTGTGAAAGGCCATTCCCAGATTTCTAATTGCCAGGAGATGCTAAAGCAGCATTTAGTCAATTAATTCCTTTGCATTTGCATATTAAATAGCTTCTAGATACCAAGACTGCTTGCATGACTAGTCAGAGGTTGTCGATTCAGTACTGTCTAAATGGCTTTCTGACCACCTTGGTTTCAGGAAGATGAAGACAGGCTGGTTGGGTTTGTCATCTCTGAGCCTTCCAGACTGTCTTTTGGAGCTGTAGGCAATGGTTAGCTTTTCCTTATTTTTTTTGATGACTGTTTAAACCATATATTTGTATGAATACAAATATTACTGGTTTTTTAGTTGCAAAGAAATAGCCATAGCTGTCTTAGATTTCAATGTGACAAATGCATATTTAAAACCAAGACTCAACCTCAATAGCTTGCTTTTACTAACAGGCTGCAGAGCGAACTCTTTTTAGATCTTAAAAACAAACAAAACAAAACGTGTATATTTGAACAAGACATTGTCTTTGAATACATTACCTAAACAACCAGCAAAATGCTTGCATGCCACTTCATGGTAAAAGTATTTGTAAACCTTAGTTTTTATAGTAGATCTGCAATGTAAATTCTTGTTTTTTACACATAGGCAAAAGAAAAGCAAGTCAGATCTTAGATGTAAAAATAATGTATTTTGCTTTTCTTGAAATAAAATTCTAAATCTGGGATTTGCTTTTTCTGACCATTAAAATCAAGAGAAAAAACCCCAAACCTCTGATGTTATTTTCTATTATGTCAGAATAAAGTGAGCTTTTTTACACTCCTTTTGAAGCTTGAGAATTTTGTCATTGGCTTGCATGGAAACAGGATCAGGACTGCAATGCAGATAGCAGCCTGTCCATAGAAAGGATCAGGTATTCATAAAGTACATAATTACTATGTGCAAACTATAGTTGCAAGGAATCCTCTGCAAAAAGTTAGCTGTAGCTAAAGTTAACAAATATTTTTATTAAAGTATTTTTAAGAATAAAAGGGATTTAAAAATATAAGTTTTAAAGGATATAAAAGAAAAAACATAGGAAACTTTCATGGAATTTTCCTAAGTTTGCTTATATGTAACATCTTTTCAAAGTTAGAAATTTGCAAGAGTTTTTTGTTTCCTGTCTTTTCTATAAAAATGGTGGTGGAGGACACTTGAAGTATCTGTAAAAACTCTAGGGTTTTTTTTGGCTTAAAAATGTTTCATAATTGTTGTTTACATGTGTGTTCAAATGAAGTGGTGACCAGTTTTTGTCAGCATTATAGGCAGTGCATTTTTGCACATTTGTTCATTTCCCTAACAGTGTAATAAGAAAGTAAAATCTTTCATTATCAATGAAAGATCTTGAAGTCCATTTCTGATACTTGATTAAATTCTCAGTGATGTGTATTTCTGGTGGGGTTGTTTGATTTTTGTTGTTGTTTTGTGTGTTGGTTGTTTGCTTTTATCATTCTAAGCTGTTGCATGCTTATACTTATTCAAGTAAGAAATTGGAAGGTATTTCTTTAAAGCTAATGATCCAGGTTTGGGGCATTTTGCTTTGTTTTTCAAGTTAGTAAACAATGTATTAACTGGACTGTTCCCAGAGCTTGTGTCACAGTAATCAATCTCTGAAATACTCTCCAACTTCTGGCAACCAATAAGTGCCCAGCACCTCCCCTCATAAAAACATATATATTCTTGTTACTAGCCCTAGCTGGATTCCACTGCAAGCACAAGATCAGGTAGAAAATGAAAAGGTTCTCAGATACTGGATATTTTAAATAATGTCTGGAGCATATTCTTGACTATTAAGTGGTGGAGCCACCTCGGAGCTCATTTTAGCTTTACATGCAAGCAACCTTACCAAACTGACAGTCTTTGAGAAGACAAGCAAGTAATAGTGTTATTGTTGAAGTGGTAACCCAGATGATATCCAGGGAAATTCTCCAAATCTGCAGAAACAAAAGCTTTATTAACTCAGGAGCCTCTAAAGTTGTCAAGGATAATTGTCTGTGCAACAAGCTAAATGTGGTCTGGATTACTGGCCTCAAAATGAGGTGGCTGCATCAAATGTTTTTGGCAAGAGGTGTTCATAATTATCAGGGACCTTGAAAATCACTATAATGATAAATATGAGAAATACTTTGAGGTGTTCAGATTACACACAGCCAATTGAAATAATCAGAGCAGAGATATAGTGCAGATAATAGGAAGGTGCTTCCTTGGGGAAAAGCCAGAGCCTCTCATAATGCTACTGAAGGGCAAGAATCCATATTCACTGTGGAGAAATGTGGATCCCAGGTAGATGTGAGGCTCTTACTGCAGTTAAGTTGAGGCTGCCTTAATGTTCTGCCATACCTGGACATTGCAGTGGGCATGTAATTGTCTCTCTCCCTGTTGCCAGCAGCTTTAATAAATATACTCTTACAGACCAGAGAATGAGTTAGGCCTTTGGAGGTACTCAGTATGTTGAAAGCTGAACTGATATTTACTGTTGCAAATGAAATATACCGAAGTAAATATTAAGACGAAATATCTATCATACTTGGAACTCTCTCTTCAAGGAAGCCACTAATTTCAAAATGAATAGATGAAGTACTAAGCAGTCATAAGGCAATAATTAAAACATCTTCAAGTTTAGCTTGGAAAACTTAAATAATGCACTTAATGCTTAGCAATCATCCCTATTTATATGCAATACTAGCTACTAGGAATTAGTTTGATATAATTTAGATTCATGTTCTAGAACATTGCTAATGTTCATCTGATTCATCTTCTGTGGAGAAGTTTTGCTGATAGCTTCTGAGGATTTAGGAAACAGTCTTGACTTGATGAACATAGAATCTATATTATTCTCTTGCCTTTCCAGTTGATTACAAACTGAGAATTACATAACCCATCTATATGACTCATGCTGTGAAATACAAGTTAAGGTGAACAGAGTGATGAAAATGTGGAATATATAAAATGAATATCTAAAGTCACTATCTCTGGAAAATCCTGTATCAAGACCTTAGAAACAGAATGAAAAAGCAGTATCAGATGAAAGTACTCAAATTTACAATATCCTTTAAAAGAGAAGACATAAGGACTGAAGTTAGAATCGTAGATGAGGGAGAAAAATGATAATGAATATATAAGAACAGCTCTGCACACTGATTATAAAGTTTCCACTGAAGCAATGATTGTTGCATAGATAATGGGATTTTGAACTTCTTTATTTTGAACAGCATATAAACTATTCTCATAACAGTTATTAATGCAGAAAGCATTTTTAGCTATGAAAATCACAATCACAGATATTAGGGGCTGGAAGGGACCAAGAAGATCATCTAGTCCAACCCCCCTGTCTGAGCAGGAAAATATGGTATGTTGTATTGTGTGATCTAGGCAATTATAATTATGTAGTAGTAACTTAAAGAATTTAAATGTATAAGCTTCCCTTCCCATGGACACCTACAAGCATATTTGATCATTTATTTTGTTCTGAATTAATGGGACTTCAGCACATTCTTCATACTCTTTATAAACTTAAATATTCTCAGTGAAATGTCCTGGAACTGTGCTGGTTTGGTGAAACTTCCTTTTAGGAGCTTATTCTTTTTGTGGCCTGAGAGAAGGGCAGAGTCTCCTAAAGCAGTGTGGTGCTTTACAAGCCTGCCTGTAGTGACAGAGGGAGTGTTCCAGTGGATATCTCATCTGACATGTCAGCCCTTACAGGCACAGAGCCAGCCTTGGACACCAACCCACCAGATTCTGTAAACACATTGATTGCTTCTGTTCTGTGGAGGAAACCACATCAGTTGGCAGATGTTCATTAAGATAGATGGAATAATAAATTGGAGAATATGTGGAGCCAACAGTGGTACAACATCCTAGTCAGTATTCAGGAACTGAGGCTTTTGCCTCTTGTGAAAAGAATGTGCTCTTCTGAGAAAAAAGTGAACGAGAAAGGTTTGTTTAGGGTTTTTTCTCTTTTTTCCCTGTACTAGCTCTGCAGTGAATAGCTCCAGGAAACAGCCACACAGATGAGGTCTTAGATGATTTTATTCATCTCATATTTGTCATATCTTGCTTGATGGCTGACATTTGACATTTAGAGAGGAATTAACCATTCCTTTCAATTACAGATGGGTCTGTATTAGTACTTTAGTTTTATTAGTGTCCTTACATTATTTTTCTGCTAGTCCCTGTTTACTGTGCTTTGACTCACATTTCAGGGCTACCTCAGATCACAAGCTCTGGACTGTTTGCAGCTGGTACCGAGCTTATAGCTGTGCTTCAGGAACGAACTAAGTGTACTCCAACAGGTAAGAGGTTTAGCCTGAAGCAAACTTGCCTGAAATATACACAACACGGAGATTGAGTACTCCACACCAATTGTTTTGCTGTATAAATCTCCTTATGTTGGTCTACTTATAGATGTAGCATGTGATAGATGTGTTGTGTCTGTATCCTTGCAATATGGCAGTTGCAATTTTTACTGTTTTCTTTAGCAATATATTGTGCCAGTCAAGTCTGAGTGCTTTTTGGTATAATATACATGTGTTTAGACTGGCAAAGCAATCCCAGAATGGCAATTACATAACGAGCCATACCAGCAGAACTGCGCTTTCAGAAGCATAACTTATTTTTCCTCTGTTGGGGAAAACAAGGGTCCTGATATATATGGGTTTGTTCATATAAGTGCAACTACACCTGGAGTTTTGTCAGCCAAAGATTATGCTCTGGAATGATGTTGTGTGCCACCAGCAGCGCGTATATATAGTAGATTATGCTCCTTATTGATGTCTCTGTGCCACAAGCAGTATATATAGTAGGCCAAGCTGAGGAATTAATGCAGTTTCTTAGCTGTAGCTTACAGTGGTGCTGTGAAATGAAAAAGTACACTCTGCCATCATGGGTGTGAATTTAAAACTTAAGGATGTATAAATGATGACTCAACAACTTGCCAGTCCACACAAGTTACAGGTGGGAGAAGTTTGGGAGAAGCCAGTATGTCAGCAAGTAGTTGCTGTCAATGGAGTACTACTAGAGCTCCTGAGAAGTAACCGAGGTTCACCTGCAGGGTTAGTTTAACAATCAACCATTGAGCCAAAGATTGTGTCTGCTTCCATTGGCCTCATCCGTGCCACCTCTGGGCATTAGAGGGCTGGTCTGAGCTTCCTCATGGGGTCCTGTTGACATCTTTCCATGGCTGTCAGGTGATGACTGACAGGAGGGTAGGTGGAGGACAAGTCTGAGGAAAAACGAGAGACACAAAAATATATAATGCAAGCAAATACTAGTTACAAAAATGATTTTACTGAAATAAAATAATAAAAGCTGAGCAAAATTTTCTTTCAGTGTTGTAAGAGCTGCAGTTACTGGTATCAGAACTAAAGGTATGAAAGACACGGGCTCCACCTAATTTTCACTCTGATGAATGCAGCCTGTTCAAGTTATTAGGAAGCTCATAGTTCTTTTCTTAAGGGTTTGTTTTCTGCATTTTGTATTTTCAGCAATTGTTTCTGTACAGATAAAAATCCCTTTGTCATTAAGAGCCATTTATTTTGTTGATGATAATGATAGTACTGCAAATGCTTCCTGTGCTGTGCAGGTGGACCTGCATCCTTCTAACTCCACAGGCTAGATAGAAGATAAGAGGGTTTTGTGCGTGTTTAAAAAGCCTTTGGTTAGAAGTCCAGGGATCATAACTTGCAGGTGAATTTTCAATCTGTCAGGCATAGCACATTGGCTATAATTCTTCAGAGGTCATATGAGCTTTCTAGGATAAAAAAATGATGTTAAAAACATGCTTTGAAACTGATGTTTTGCTACTGGATTATTATTCTTTGTAATATAAAAAGGTAGAATCTATTTATCTGTAGTGTGTGGCTCAAAGAATCAGCTGTTGCACTGTTGCTTTAAGTGGTATCACTAGGAATCTCTGCAGAGGTACAATGGAAAACTAACACTGATATTTTTTCAGAGCACAGAAGACACTTTAATTCTTCCAGCTCTATGCAAAAATCTGTTGTTTGTGCCTCTTCTGATACTATTTGAAATGTTGCTGCTTATGCACATGAACACTTCTGAAAATAGGTTAATTTTTTGTAATGCTTCAGTTATTCAGTCATGAAAATTGGATGCAAATGAGTCATTTAATTTCTATATATGCTTTGAAAGGGACAATCTTCTGTCACAATGTTAGCAATTTCTGAGGTGACATGGCACAGCTAGTTTACAGCAAATGCCAGCATCAACTCGAATTCTGTACTAAACCATGACCTTTTTTCCTCAGACTTGAAGGCTGATGAGCGATGTAAACGGTTGTTTTGCAAACCGTGGATCCTTAATTAAATGTGCATTCTGCAGTGCTTTAACGTTCATAAAAACAGTCATCATTTTAAAACCTCCTGGAGTGAGTGCAGCAGCCTGTTAGGACAAGCTCAAAGTTAGAAACTTTCCGTTCCCAAGGGACGCTTGCAAAGGTTTACACGAGTGTCAGTAACCCTCTAGGGTGAGCGGAGCGGGGCCCCTTAGCCCCTGGCAGCAGAGACCGCGCTGAGCCCCCACCCGCGGTGGCTCCATTTCGGATGCGATCGAGAGCGGCCGCCCCCTCAGCGATACCAGGGCTGCCCGGCCCCCTCGCCTCCCCTCATCGGCCGCCTTTAACGACGACGGTGGTACCGCCCCGTGCCGCCGGGGATTCCTCCCGGGCGAGAGCACGATGGCAGCGGCGCCGTCAGCGGCTCGGGGCCGCCCCTAGCCCGGGCAGCGGCGGCTTCCCCGGGCGCCAGACAAAGGAGCCCGCCCTCCGCCGCAAAGCCGGCACCGCCTCGCCCGCCGCTTCCCTCCTCAGTGGCCCGGCGCCGAGAGGGCGCCCGCCTCTCGCGTCTCTATTGGCGGGGCGGGTTAACATGCCCGTGAGCCCTCCAACGGGGACCGAGATTTCAAATCCGTGACAGAAGAAGCAGGGAACGCGATTGGGTCGCTGAGCGAGTCCCGCCCGCGGGCGCCGGAGCGGCTCGGAAGAGGCGTTTAAAGATGGCGGCAGCGGCGCGGACTCGGGGACGCTTTTCGTAAAGCGGCCGATCTCGGCCTCGCTCCCTCCCCGCCCCTCAGTCGCGGAGGAGCGGCCGGTTCGCCGGGGATGGCTCAGGTGGGTGGCGGTCCCGTGGGGCGGCGGGGCGGGCGTGCAGGAGCGGGCCCGCTTGGCCCAATCGCCGCCGCGCGGCCAGTAACCCCTCCGTCCCCACAGGCCGCGGCGCTTGCGGGGGCCGCCCGGCCCCCCGCGCTCCCCGCCTATTGCATGGCGCGGCCCTTCGCCGCCGGGCCGCCGCCGGGGCTGGGGAGCCGCGAGGAGCCTTCCCCCGAGCCTCGGCGGCGAAGGCACAGGCAGCCTGTCTCTCGGGGCAGGGGCTGCCCTCCCCCGGGGCCGCCCCCAGACGGAGAGTCCTTCTCTCAGAGCCGCTGTTCTGTTAGCTTAGGGTGGATTTTGGAGGGGGGTACGTATGTGGTTGTTTCCCGCTCGCCTCCAGCCACCGTCCTACTCACTTCGACCGTAGACTTGCATTCAGGGTGGTAGAAGGAAGGGAAGCGCCATGTCTTTCTACCCTTCCCACGCCTCCTTGTCGGGGGTGATGGGGAATATCAACTCTGGCGTGAGTTTCTGCACTGCAGCATGGTCCGTGTGTGCCTCTTGGGCAAAGGGAGAGGGGTTTCCTCTGAACTCATCTGTTAATACAGGGTAAGAGCCCGTCTGATTTCCTGGGCAAAGTTAGGAAGACAAGGCAGCCTTTCTCCAAAGCGTGTGCAGATGGCCATTCACTTTTTTTTAGGTCCTGGTACGATGGGAGGGTGAAGATGAAGCTGTGGGTCTGCACTAATTCTCAGGATTCTTCTTTACACGTTCCTGATATTAATAGTGAATCACAATTATCTTTTCCTCTAACATATCTCATTCAATCTTTAAAAAGATTATTCTTCTAATTGTCTTCACTTCTTTTGGCTGGGGGGAAGAAAAAATAGAGTTCTTTATTTTGTACCTGTTTTCTTTAGGCTTCAGGTTTATCTCTATAAAGTGTTTGCCCAATGAGAGGGTGGGCCCCATATAATCCAGACATCACTCCCTAATAAACTGAGATTGAGGGTTTTCTATGTGAATGCATTAAACTTCTTTATTTCCTCAGGTTATGAGTTAGAGGTGTTTGAATTAGAGGGTCTTTCTGTGTGTGAGAGAGTACCTCTTTTACTTAATGTTTAGGTAATTAAACTTGAGGCTCCCTATTTTCAATTCTGGATGAGGAGTTGTATCACTAATTCTTTGGGGCAGCTCCTTTTGACTACCAGGATTAGTTTGCTTTTGTAGAGGGGAGTTGGGTTCCTTATCTTTATTGCTTCTATTTACAAGAAATTATTAGTGATGTGAAAAGAATTTTTTTTTCTCCTTCCTATGCTCTAATTTACAGATTATTTTAAAAAACCCAAAACTTTTCTGTTTTACATATTAATTGAAGCCATCTAAACCCTATGAGGAAACTGGTCAAGTTATAAAAGCAGCAATTGCTTTACCATTTCCGAGGGGCTCTTTCCAAAGTTATTTGTTCTGTTCATTCAGAAATGGGATGAAGTCTTGTGAAGTAGAGAAGCAGTGTCAGCATTGGCCACCAGCAATGTTATGATTGGGCCCAGAGTTTTCTTAAACTGCCTTGATGACTTACAGAAAGGGGTTGTTTCCTTCAGAATCTGCTATTGTAAAGCTGTTAATAGGCAGAGAAACAAGTTCCTGCACCTAGTAATTAACTTAGAGTATTTTTCTTTTGAGACTTTTTGTTCTGGTATAAAGAAAATAGATTGTCTCCTTGTTTGGTTTTTTTTAGCAGCTGATAATAAATAGGATTAACTTCTTTTTAGGACTCTATGTATCAAAAGGATACAATAGGCATGATAAAAAAGGTAGATGATTCTGAGCGAGGGATTATTTTGATAAGATTTAAAGCTTAGTGGATCTTTAGGTGTAATCAGTGCCTCACAAATTCTGCTCTACAGAGTTGCTTTTGGGAGCTGGAGGATGAAGAGAAAGGTTCTGTATTTGGATAGTAAATAAGGAGATTTTGTTCTAAGCCGCTCTTCCTTTCAGGGTTTACTGGATGTGGAGTAAACTGTTTCTGACAAGGAGTCCAGTTTCTTTTTTAAAGTTATTTCTGAGGAGAGCATGTGCAGTACTCTGCTCCTTGCTGCTGTAAGGCCTTTGTGCAGCAGGTATGTTCCATCCTGACCTGCCCACACAGTGCAGGGAGCCCCTCGCTGGGTTTGGGCAGTGCTGCTCGCAAGTTTTAAGATACTGTGGTTTTCCTGTTTTGAAAAGTTATACCCTTTTCTCTGGTTTGTTTTGTTTGTTTGTTTGTTTTTTCTGCACCTGATCTGATTATAGGAATAGAGAGTGGTACCTGCTAAACAAAAAGCAGGTTTGGTGGTTTTTTTCTTTCTGTGAAGCCAAGACACTGCTTTTATTTCTACCTGTGCAGTTTGCTACATTACATGTATATGTCCACTGGGCATCTGTTTCTGATTTTGTGACATGAAATTTTTAAATGCTAAACTAAGAGGAAACAGTGGAAAAAATGTGGGAGGAAAAAAAGTATCTATGATCTGCAGAAGATGAGGTGTGTATTCATGTTTTCAGCAGTTCATCCATAGTTCCTTGAAGTGTGTTGTGCTGGCTGGTGTAGCTCTCAGTGGTGTTCCCTATCATTTTAAGGAGTCTTAATGGAAACTGTCAGTGGAACTTGGTGGAGCCTTGGATAATAAAATTAGTTCTTTTCAGGGCAAGTTAGTTAAGGATAGCAATAGTCAGACTCACCAATTCAATATTCTAATATTATCTAAGTTTGCTTACTGTCTATTTTTATACAGGATGGTTGGGTTTGCTTGATCTAAGGTTTGTCTGTTTTAGCCTACAATCTTACCTAACATCCTTTTAGGTTTCATTCCTTCTTTCATTCAAAATACTAGATATCTGAGGGAGAATCCATATTGGTTTTGTTGTGGGGTTTGTTGGTTCTTTTTCCAACCCCTGACATAAAGGGCATATTGTAACATCAGTTGGCAAGAAAGTAGATGGGAATTGGATTTCTGTTACTCAGCTTCTCCCTGGCTTTTCATAGCTTACAGGAAGGTATTGTAGTGCCCTGTCACTGTAGGGCTGCCAGGCTCTGCTGTCTTACAGTAGGGATGTGGCAGGTTTATGGCTGGAAATCAAGAGCTAGGTTAAACTCTTCTTGGTCTAGTACTTTTTTCTGGCTGTAGTGTGTGTACTGAGTAGCAGACAATCCCTGGCTGTGATTTGGGATGCTGTTCATTATTCCCAAGCCAACAAGAAGGGGAAGACAACAAGCATTTCATTGTTAATAGTGCATGAATAGAATAACAAGGCATCTTTTCTGCAAAGAGGGGAGGTGTAATATCAGCCATCTACCAAAACTAGGCAGGTAGAGATGGATTTCTTGTGTTTTGATATTGCTGTTCTTAAAACATTCTTTAGCATAGAAAGAGGACATGCATCAGGGGTGTGGAAACTGCATTTGTGAGCATGTCTCATCAAAAATAGTCTTTTTAGTTGGTCCAGGTAGCTCCTTGATCACACAGGACGGTAGAGCTCTTTCAAGTTCTAGAATACCAATTTCATTATTTCATTTTTGTGTAAGTTACTTCTGTTTGCACTTTTTAAGAGGATTCTAAAGGTTCTCAGGTAGAAAAAATTAGGTTACATATGAACTTAGTTTCCAGGAGGTACTGAACTTGTACTGTGACTTGTGATTCTTTTATTATAATTATTATTTTTTTCCTTAGCAATTCTACAGTGTATGTCAAACTCAGCTTACTGAATGTGTCACAGTTTTGAGTACACTGAAACAAAACAAAACACCCACACACAAGGAAGACAAAAACAAAAAAACACAACCAAAAAAGCCCAACTAACCACCAAATCACAAAAAAAACCCATCACAAAATATCTATTCTACTGCCTGAGCAAAACTTTCTTTATTGCCAAATCACCAAAGTTAAGAGTTTGCTCTGTTGTATATTTGCTCACTTCACCTTCCAGGTAGGTAGCCTCTGTGTGCTGTTGGATTTTAATTGATCCCTTCATAACGATTCTCAGCTTCCAGCCTTGTCCCAGTTGGTGTTTGGATATTGCTGTTGGTTTGCTTTGTCTGGGCTGATGTAGTTTTATATTTGGCTTCTCTAAGTCCCTCGTAACAACCCAGTTCCCTTTAGATGTTACACAGAAACACTAAGGTCTTGGAGCTTGTTTTTCTAGAATATTTTTGTAGACTTTCTCTGCTACCTGGAAATATTCTGAACAGGAGACAGCCAGCTGGCTGTACTGGGCAGAGTAACACTGCTTTATTTCTAGCTAGTAGGAAGATTTAAGCCCAGTTTGGGGTGGCATGGAGGGACTTGGAGAAACCAAAATAGCAGGTAAGAAACTGTGTTTCCTTTCCCCAGGTACTTATAGTCCTGCACAGAGGACAAAAGTATAACTGAAGAAGCCATCATAGATATGGTAGAAAGAACTCACTTAATGTAAAAAAACAAATGAACAATCCCCCATAAGGCCATAGTTGTTAAAATCTGGTTGGTGTTGCAGGTTGTTATAAACTATAAGCTAGTTGTGCTTTCTGCTGTGTTGGGTAAGTATGACTCAAATACCATGTTATTTTAAATAATGAAGAATCCTTCCAAAATGCCCAGTTTTCAGTCTGGTCCCTACAAATGCCTTGGTTAATGCCCAACCTGCTACCTAAGCAGAGACAATCTGTGAAGGATGCAGGCAAATGTGGTGGTGAATTTTTGTGCTGGTGTACAGATAAAACAGTAAAATCAATCCCATTTTCTGCCTTGTTCAAAATGCTATCAGGATACCCTCCTTTTTTCACTTTAAAAGTCACTCTTCTAAAGGCAGTTCATGCCAGGAGTGACTTTTTTCCTGGGATAGTATTTCCTTCTTTTTTTTTTTTTTCTTTGACAAAGATCTTTTTCTTCTTTTTTTTTTTTCTTCTTGTAGGTTGAAAGAAAAAAGGGAGACCTTCTTATCCAATGAAGATGCAGTCTTAGTCTTCAGCTATTTAAGCTGAATGCATTGTGATTTCCAATAATTGAGACAGTGATTCTGAAAGCTGTCTACATTAATGAAAAGAACAATGTAGTCAGCTTAACTGAATCATCAGTGTTGCATATTGACTAGAACATGATAAACCAATCTTGATGGACTTATGCATGTTAGGAATATAGAGATCAACATTTATTAAACCTTTTTTTTTCTAAAAAAACCAATAGTTTTAAAAATGGAGAAATATGAAAATGTACCACCCCTCCCTAAAGAACCTGCGAGAGAAATGAATGTGGAGAACCACACTTGTCCCCCACCTCTGCCGCCTACCGAACAGCCTCCACCACCTCCCCTGCAAACGTCCAGTGACGCAGAGGTAATGGACGTTGGCTCTGGTGGTGATGGACAGTCAGATACCCCTGCTGGGGACACGCACAGTATCTGCAGGACACAGCTGCTCACAAAGGGATCTGCCTGCTACAAAAGTCATCTCCTAATAGACCCCACCCATAGTGACCAAAGCCCGAGAACTGCGCGTCACGCACCTTCAGTTCGAAAGTTCACCCCAGATCTTAAGTTACTTAAAGATGTGAAGATTAGTGTTAGCTTTACAGAAAGCTGCAAAAGCAAAGACAGGAAAGTTCTGTACACTGGAGTTGAGCAGGATTATAAGGCAGATACGGATTTGGGGATTAATAATGTCAATGGAGATTTGCATGTTTGTCCTTTTGGTGGTAGTAACGGTAAAGCTGTAGGGCTAGGGGGTGAAAATGATGATAAGAAGGATGAAGAAAATGATATTGATCAGGAAAAGAGAGTGGAATATGCAGTTCTGGATGAGCTAGAAGATTTTACCGACAATTTGATGGAAATAGATGAAGAAGGAGGAGGATTCACATCTAAAGCAATTGTTCAAAGAGATAAAGTGGATGAAGAAGCCTTGAATTACTCGTATGAGGTAAGTAAATTCACATGGTTTTGGTGTGTAAGAGGTTTCCAAATGGCTAGAAAAAGTTATGCGAGGATGTTCCCTGAAATAATCCCTTCTAGAAAGGTGCAGGACTGAGTCAAATATGCTGAATTTTCAGATGGAAATTTGGCTGAAACTTTATATGTTGGTCAATTATCTTGGTTGAACTTCTGAGTTATGTGCAGTTTCTATAGTCTTGTTTAAAGATAACATTTTAAAAGCTTCTTAGAAAATTACATCTCATTTTACCATGAAAAATGCCAGATTTCACTTACAAAACCTTATTTTCTTATTTTTCAGTCTTTTTACTGGAATCATTGGAAATGTCTAGTTTTTCTCTGTATGGAAGTACATAGCAAAAGTGCATACTTTTTCTTTGCAAGGGGAAAGGGAGGTTAGACCCAGAAGGATATTGTCTGATAAAGTCTCTTTCAGGATGACTTTGATAATGATGTGGATGCTCTGCTGGAGGAGGGTCTTCGAGCACCCAAAACAAGGAGACTGGAAAATGAGAAATATGGGGGTGAGAGTGATCACCAGTCTGATGGAGAAACAAGTGTGCAGCCCATGATGACCAAAATTAAAACTGTGCTTAAAAGTAAGTTTATGTTAATTAAATATTTTGCGTACGTGTTTGACTTCTATCTGTAGGACAAAAGTGCATCAGCAAGCAGAATTGAGGATAGCAGTTCATGTGAAATAATAAAATCCTGTAACATTAACTCTTTGATGGCTTCTTACTATATATGGGATATAATTTCTCATGTTCCTGAACAATGAAGTTGATTTTAGGAGTGCTTCTGATTGTCATTTGTTGCATATAATGAGAATGTGTTTTAGTGTGTGGATTTGTGAAATATGAGGAATGTTACCTCAGTGCTGGGGAGGTGAACAAGGATGACCCAGGTTGTTTGGTTGTCTGCAATGCTATGAAGACTGAAGTCATTGTGAACTTGTTCCTACATTGGTTATATAACTTCTGTTGTTGAAATTACTTTATATGAACTCTTTATGCATGCACTACTAGGCTAAAAAAATCATTAGGCAAGTCGATGGCTTGCATTTATCCAGTTTCAGTGTGGAAATGTTACAAACTACTAAAGAAGAACTGAGAATGTGAACCAATCCTGAAGAATATAATTGAAAATAGTTTGAATTAGAATGAAAGATGTGAACCTGCTATAGAGGAGTATCTTACAGTATCTTTTTTTTTTTCCCCTCAAAAATTTTACAGTAACAGGATTGCCAGGAGGCTCCCAGCTGAGTCTGGTCTCTGATTTCTGATGTAGAGTGAACCCATTCTAGAATAGAAAGGAGGGAGGCCATGTATTAATATGAGCATGAGAAATAGTGTTTCTTCTGCTGTGTGATTCCTCATATTGGCTTATGGTACTCTAACTTCAGTCATGTATTCTGGAAGAAACAGTATTCTGAATAGCTATTTTCGTATAAAGGCTTGTGGACTTGATCCTGGTTTTTGTTGTGCTTACGCTGAAAAATACAACAGGAAAACCTAAGCTTACAGCTGAATTCATTGCTGGCTGCTTGGGACTGTGGGTCTAGTGGTGGCTCAAAGCAAATTTATCCCTGAGTGCCAAGTGGAAAACAGTTCTTTCAAAAGCAAACAGACCTTTTCATTCAATATAGTGATGCTTGTGATAATAATAAGACTGAAGAGAAACTTGTACTAGTTGAGGATTAGCTTTATTGGATGAGAAAATTCACTGGTGCAGTGAACAAATGAGTCTGTATAAAAACTAGTGCTACTCTTGCCTTTCAGTTGAAAACATAATTGAACCTGTAATTTTGCAGGATTTAATGTGAATTAGAAGAGTATGACTTTATTAAAGCAAAACAAAATCTTTCTTGAAAACTTTTTTCCAATGTCATTTTATCCTTTGAGTAATAAAAAGCAATAAAAATAAAAACCTTGATTTATTTTCTGTTCTTCTGAGCAGTCTGTTCAAGTTTTAAAGCCATTCTTTGCTTTAAAGGTCGTGGCCGCCCTCCTACAGAACCTTTGCCAGATGGATGGATCATGACATTCCATAACTCAGGCATTCCTGTATATCTGCACAGAGAATCTAGAGTTGTTACCTGGTCTAGACCTTATTTCTTGGGAACAGGAAGCATAAGGGTGAGAGCTTTCAGTTACTTTAACACTTCCCTAGTTTAAAATCTCAGTATGTTCCTGCAAATAGTTGAATATTTTTCTATTTTAGCAGGCACCTTCCCTGTGTGCTTGAAAAATACACTTCTGTTTCTGAAAGTATGATCAGATATTTCTTAGTGTTTTGGTTTTCCATGTTTGCAATGAGTTTGGACAGTTAAAGTGAGTTGATATGGTCATGTGTGGTGCCTTTGCTCCAGTATGTCACTGCAAATGTTGGTTTTCTCCCTCTGTGAAATACATTTAGATATGTATTTTGTATCCTGAGCTGTGACTCATGTTCCACGTTTACAGGAGTAAGCATGGGACATGCATGAACCCACAGAATCTGCAGAAATTGGTTTTCATGTCATGGGCTTAAATCCCTGGAGACCTCAGTGAATTTTCTGAAAGTGTGTAGTGTTTTCAAATTGCACTGAAAATAGTTTGGATCCAAAACAGCCAACATACTTTGGAAGTTGGTACCAATGTTACCCAGTGTGATGATGCTGTAGGAGTGGATGGCCTCACGTCTTGAGTAAATCACTAAAGAAAGTAACTTGCATTTTATGGCTTTGAGTTTTGTGTTTGGTGACCTTGAGGTACTGAAACCTTCTGTATTACTTTATTTTTGCAGAAACATGATCCTCCCCTTAGTAGCATTCCCTGCTTGCATTACAAAAAAATGAAGGAAAATGAGGAAAGGGAACAAAACAATGACATAACCCCAAACGGGGAAGTATCTCCTGTAAAACACTTAGATAAAGCTTCAGACCTGGACTGCCAAACAGAAGAACCAGATTCTACTGCTGCTGATTCCGGGCCTTTAGATGACAAAGACCCCTCAGGGGGAGATGCAGCACAAGGAGCCTTAGGACAAGTTAAGGCCAAAGTTGAAGTATGTAAAGATGAATCTGTAGGTATGTATGGAAAGTGGAGTCTTTCTTGGCTGGAGTTGGGGTAATGGCATTTGGGATAGATGTGCTTTATTCCAGACTTGGTGACTGGATAATGTCTGGCCTAAGGTCAAGTGGTCAGTTGTTCTCCACAGCTTTGTGTATGCAGAGGTCTGGAGAAATAGATCCAGTATTAGAAATAAATTTTTATTTTTATGGGAAGAGGAACTTGGAATGGGGATTTTCTCTGCAGGCTTGAGCATCCACCTGAAAGGTTTTACACAAATGTGAATATTTTAGAAGTTTAATCCTGTTGACTTTATCTCAGTTTGTCAATGGAGTCAGAGTACATATGAATTGCTCTTGTTTTGTGTTTTTGTGTGCTTTCTTTAAATAGGCTTTTCTGTGCAGTTTGTATTGCCTGAATTATGTCTGATTTTCAGTATCATCTCCTAAGATAAATGATACAATTACATTGTTTGCTTATTTGCACAACTCTGGTGGAATAAGTCATACAAATATAATTGCACTCATGCAAAGGGGTATGGTGCTTTGTTATTTTATTTATGCAAATCAGATAGATTTTACACCAAAAGCTGCCTAAAGAAGTCATGCTGAAATTGCTGCCAAACTTAGAGGTTCTTGGAGAGAAAACTCATGTGCCACTTACCACAGCTACATACCTGAAAGTGCCATCTGTATGCTCAGAATACTGATACTGGTAGGGTAGCACTTACTTTTATAGTGTTCAAACATAAAACTTGTCCAGCTCAGCCCAAAAACCATGCCAAAAGATCTAAAAAAAAAAAAAAAAAAGTCAACATTTAGCAGAAAAACTAAAATAAGCATTTATTTTCTACATGAAGTTCACCTTTTTATCTGTCTTTAAGTAGGATTTGTTCTGTATTACTGAAAAAAAAAATACTGAGTGATCAGGTATAACTTGGAATTCCTTGTGGAAGGAAACAATACCAGCAGCTTGCTTTTGCTTGTTTACATCTTGCAATGCTGCTCTTTCTTTGTGATCATTATATCTACAGAAATATCCTCTAAAGGAGAAGCAGCTGTACTTCAAGGGAGACAGTCTTTTAATGATCTGTACATGAAAATGACTGCTTAAAATCTGTTTAGAGACCAGCAGATAACTCATGGAATTCATGGAGCATCATTACATAGTGTTCCGTGGTACGCTTCTTAATAAACCAAGCAGCAATAGTCAGTTTTGGCTTCAGGAAACTGAGGCTAAGGGTGTAACTACTCACTCTTTGTCTTGCTTCAGTTAATGAGCAGGTGAATAGGTGATGAAATAGAACAATTACTAGTATTTTGTTACCAACTGTGTTGAGTGTGCTGCTGGTCAGGTTTGCAGCAATATTTTGCATTTGACCTAGTAGCAGGCAAACTCACAGTTAGCTCTGGTGCTATAAAATAGCATCTGAACCTTGCGTGTCGCTTCTGTCCCGAGTGTGAAGCACCACCCACACCACATGTAAACCAGTGGCAAGAGTGAATCTACTGCTTGCTAGTGGTAGAGAGTAACCTGCTGTGTTTCCCAGATCTGGAGGATTTCCGACGCTACCTGGAAAAGCGGTTTGACTTTGAGCAAGTGACTGTCAAGAAGTTCAGGACGTGGGCTGAGCGGCGGCAGTTCAACCGCGAAATGAAACGGAAGCAGGCGGAGTCCGAGCGACCCATCCTGCCTGCCAATCAGAAACTCATCACCCTCTCTGTGCAGGATGCACCCACAAAGAAAGGTTAGTTTGTCTGCCTCTACTTCCAGTATTCTGTGTTTGATGCTACTTCGTGCTGCTAAGCTTGACTGCAAAGAAGAAAAAGAAAAAATTTTGTATTAAGTCCAGTTTCTTCTTCTTGGCTCCATCGTATTACATCATGAAGGAGAAATAGTGCCAAAATATACTTCCTATTAAAAAGAATAATTCCTAAATTAAAGTATTTTCATTTCAGGTTGCAGTCCTGGTAACTGCTTACTACCAGCAGCTACTTGTTGCTGTTGGTTGCTGCTGAAAACCCTCCTGCCTAGTCACTCAGTGCTTAGATTTGGAAGATTTTAGATGCTGTCTTGCCTTCCCAGCTCTATTCTGGTTCTAGTTCATCACAAATTGGTTAGAAATGCCAGCTTGATCCAGATTTAAAACTACAATAGAAAATACAGTTTTAAAGCAGTTTGACAGGTAACAGTTAAGAAAGAGCTACCTGTGCAGTGTCTTCTCATGTGAGGAGTGGCTATCATGTCAGATGAAAAACTGGGGAATTAGCTCTTACCTGTGTTGGCTTTGTAGCCACAATAGTGTGTTTAACTGCAGTGGAGTGGAATGAATCTGGTTTGTGAATCTGAAGACTACATGCCTATTGTTAGAAGAGAGATGCAATGTGTTTAGGAGCAAATTAGAGGATTTCTAATTGATACTAGCAGCCAGAAATGCTATGTGTAGAGGTCCAGAGGCCATGGGACTGCAAATGTGCAGTATATTTGACTTAGCTCATAATTAGTGCGCTTCCAGTTGTTGATAGAAATTCTCAGGCTTATTTCTTAATACTATTTCAAAAAAAATGGACTTTGAGTTTATTATTATCCATGTTTGATTCAACAGCATTGTATTTAATTTGAGAGGGCACTTATACTTTGAGCTAGCTATTTATTTATCTATCTGTAGTAGAAATTGCCTTTCAAAGACTGGAAATATTTAGCTGTCTTCCCCTGGTCTTTTTTATTATTATTATTTTGTAGAATTTGTCATTAATCCCAATGGGAAATCTGAAGTTTGCATACTGCATGAATATATGCAACGAGTCCTGAAGGTTCGCCCTGTTTACAATTTCTTTGAATGTGGTAAGTCAGTTAATTTATTTATTTTTTTAATTGACCACCTGCTGTTTTGAAAGGCTTTCTCTTATGCTTGGATAGCTAAGGGAAAAAACCCAACTAAAACAAATGATGGGTATTTTTCCTAGGGAATGCTCTGAAAGTCTGTTGTAAGTCAAGTTTTACCTATGAAATGTTTTTTGTGTCTTAAAGATGGCTTTTGTTGGTAATAGCAAACTTGTATTTAAATTTATAACAGTACAAATTTTCATTTGGAAAACTGTGCCTGAGTGAAAGTAGATTTGAGTAACTTATTTGCATCTAAAAGGGCACATCAGTGAAACATGGGCACTGGCTGTGCACATTTGCTGACTGTGCACAATTAGTATTTGCTTAATTTTCTTGTCATTGATGTCCAGAAAATCTGTTTCTAAGGCAAGCACTGTTTGCCTGAATTGTCAGTCCTGAAAAAAAAAAGTTCCAACGCTTTTAAATATTAAATAAACTTTATTAAATACTAAGTAAGTAGTTAAATACTAAATTAAGCCCAAGTAGTTTCTGAAGAGAAATGTGTAGGCCTTCAATTCTTCAAGTTCATAAGAATTTGAAAGTTTTCTGAGGACACATAGAATCATAGAATTGTACTGGTTGGAAAGGACACCTACTCTTAAGGTGCAATGATTTGAGATATTCTTGTGGTTTTCTTATGTTCTGGTTTTCTTCCAATTAACAACACAGAGGGTTGTGGTTTTTTTTGATGTGTAGGCTTTACAATCCTTTAACTGTTAAAGTAGTGGTGTGTTCTAGTGTAGTGCCTGTTAAGATTTTATAACTCACTCTGTTTTTCATATACTGGAATAAGCAATTCTTCAGTCTTTCTGAAGAGTAAACAAATTCCATCCCTCTTGAAGCTGAAATGAAGAAAAGATTCGAGTCTTAATAGTGGTAGTATTTAATGTTCATGATGAGTATTTTACATTCAGAATTCTTAAAAGCTTTCTTTTTCATTCCTCTATTTCTAGAGAACCCAAGTGAACCTTTTGGAGCCTCAGTGATAATTGATGGAGTAACTTACGGGGCAGGAACTGCCAGCAGCAAAAAACTTGCCAAGAATAAAGCTGGTAATTTTTATTTTTTTTTTTCTCTTAATAGCAAGAGCAGAATAGTTTAGCTGTTTTCATTTCTGCTCTGAAGATGACAAAACTTCTACAAATGTAAAGGTGTATAATGTACCTGTGGTACTTTGTGCACTTGTGAAATATGTCAGTGTATCTAAATGACCAGAAGATTTAGATAGATAGACTCTCTAATTTTAGATCCTAAGGGCTCTCTGCCACTTCTCAAATGAAACGAGTAGTTTTTTTACTTTCATAGTCATTTGTAAAAAATTAAGTTTTTCTTAGTTTAATTAGTTGTGAGACTTTCATTATCAAGTAGCTGTGGGGGGTTTTCTCTGCCTTAAAAAGTGCAAGTGAATATACTTCTTATAAAAAGAAGATACCAGACTTAGAAGTTGTTTTCCGAGTGGATGTGTCTAGGGGACAGGTAAGGCTTGCTTAAATTTTTTTTTAAAGCTTAAAAATATGGAAAAAGCTTCACTCTGGTGTTTTTCTTTGCAATCATTGTTTAAGATAAACATAATCAAGATATTTAAACATTTTTTGCAGCTCGAGCTACACTGGAAATCCTTATTCCTGACTTTGTCAAACAGACCTCTGAGGAGAAGCCCAAAGACAGTGAAGAACTTGAGGTACTGAACTCTCGTTTGCTGGCTGTGTCATTACTGGGGATTTAAAAACATTATACCTTCAATGTCAGAAATAATGAAAGTTCATAGCATTGTTTCTGAGCCAAGTGGAAATACAAAATTCTTCATTTATATTATAGCAAGATCTATGACAAAATACTTTTCTTTATTGGAAACTATGAGAAAATGTACTGTGATGCAGAGGCCTTGTCCCTTGTTGAAATATCAGGTCACTTACTAAAGACCTGAAATGTCTGGAGAGTCTGTGCTCTGTATGGTATTGGTGATCACCCTGAAAGGAATGTTTAATTTTAAGAAGTGTAATATCCAGAATAAGTTATTTGTACACTTATTTAAACTGTATTGTATGCCCTATGATATCAAATAGTCATTAAAAAAATGTAGACTTCCCCCCCCTCCCTTTTTTAAAAATAAAACACAGAATGCTCCAGTAGCTGTTACGTTTTCTTTTGTTAAACCACAGCATATTGGTAAGTAAAATGTTTTACTCAACTTGTCCTGGGGTAGAAACGATAAAAAAAAAAAATACTGTCAATTTAATATCCATCTTGTGCAATGTAAAATTGGAGTTAGAATTATTTAAATTTCTGTCTGCAAATACATAAGGTGTGTCAGGTTTAGTGATGTTGGTAAATGCTTCATTATGGATTTTAAAATACTTATTAAAGTATTAAGCACAGAGTAACAGAATCTGGTTAATGTTGCAAAGGAGAAGTGAGGGTTATGAGCAGTATTCAGTTCTTATTTGTACAAAAGCATAACAACCCTTTCCAATTCCTTTTTAGTATTTTAACCATATCAGTATTGAGGACTCACGGGTATATGAACTCACCAGTAAAGCTGGACTCTTATCTCCATATCAGATTCTCCATGAGTGCCTTAAAAGGTAAGGTAGCCCAGTAAGGAGCAAGCTCTGTTTGTAGAGGTGTGGGGGTCAGTGCAGGTTCTTTGCTTGGGTGCTGGGAGTGTTTGTCAGTGAGTAACTTGGTTGTGTGGGCTGGACAAGGTGTGGACTTAATGTTGGATCTTCCTTTAATTCATATTTGCTGTTTATGCCTTTTGTTTTCTGAGAATAGCATTTAGCTTTGGGACATAACAATATATTTGGGTTCTGGTTTTGTTCTTGGGGGTTTTTTTTCCACTTGCCTTTCCCTTAAAGTCAAGTTACTGTTGTGAAAAAGAACTTTTTAATAATAAATTTAAGACGTTTAATTATGTGTCTAATTGCATTGCACTGTCAGTAACTGCAACCACTTCAGTTGTTGGTAATTTTACTTTAGTATATGATACTGATTTCATTTGTGCTTAAGAAACCATGGAATGGGTGATACATCCATAAAGTTTGAAGTGATTCCTGGTAAAAATCAGAAGAGCGAATATGTCATGACTTGTGGCAAGCACACGGTGCGAGGCTGGTGTAAGTACAGACTCAGTGTGACTTCTGATCATACCTTCCTGTTGTCCTCTTCTCCTTTCTTGGCCATTTGGTAGGTGCCTGTTCAGCTCTCTAGCCTGTGATACATCTAGCTTTGCTTATTCCA
Organism: Ceyx melanurus; assembly: GCA_024611195.1. NCBI lineage: Eukaryota > Metazoa > Chordata > Aves > Coraciiformes > Alcedinidae > Ceyx > Ceyx melanurus. The sequence goes on along the minus strand of JANHGL010011714.1, from coordinate 14,839 downwards.
CTCTTCTCTGCTATCTCAGTTTCAAATAGCACGAGTAAATATTGGTATTTATCTAAGTAGATCAAGTGCCAGCATTGACACCATTTCCTCATTATTTTCACAGGCAAAAATAAACGAGTGGGGAAACAATTAGCTTCTCAGAAAATCCTCCAGCTGCTGCATCCACATGTGAAAAACTGGGGCTCCCTTTTGCGTATGTATGGTAGAGAGAGTAGCAAGATGGTTAAACAGGTGAACATGATTTTACTTGATTCTGATCTACCATGCAGTTGTATTTTGGTTTTGTATTTTTCTGGGTTTTAAATAGAGTTCTGCAAAGCTTTCATGGTATTATTTTGGCATAAGAGTGTCAGTCCCTGTTGTAGTGAAGGCAGAGAGCATTTGGGGAGCAGTTCTCTGCTCTTCTGAATTGATTCTCACACCTTGCTATTGCCAGAAGAGTCATTGACAATAACTGTTAATCTTTCATCTTCCAGGTCAAAATTATGTAACCCACATATATTCCCATGAGTTAAATATTGAGTTATTACTTAAGGAAGTACAATTATCACAGATAATTGAATTTTGCTCCTTGCTTTTCGGGTTGGTTTGTTTCATCAAACAAGCTCATCTATTGGTGCTTGTGGTTCTGTTGCATAGGAAACCTCTGATAAAAGTGTGATAGAACTTCAGCAGTATGCCAAAAAGAACAAGCCAAATCTGCACATCCTGAACAAGTTACAGGAAGAAATGAAAAAACTGGCACAAGAAAGAGTGAGTATCTGCTTTTTGTTCACAGAATGGAAGAATGCCATGGGTGAGACCTACTTGTGGTCAGAACTTCTGCTTGTTTTATACAGTATCTCACACGAAGATCTGTTCAAAACTTGATTGGGGGGCTACTTTGAAAGATTTTAATAATCTCTTTTAATCTGTTTTACAACTTAATTTTATTCAGTGAATTTATTTTTTATATGAGAACGAGTTAGCTTTTCACAACAATTGGCACAACTTTGGCTAAAATTGCTCAGAAATTTCACAGTGTTTTATTATTACATCCTCTCATAACTGTGTGGTGGGGTTTGTTTCCTACTCTTTTAGGAGGAAACACGAAAGAAACCCAAGATGACAATAGTGGAATCTGCTCAGCCTGGTAGTGAGCCTCTCTGTACCGTTGATGTGTAATGAGAGAATCTTCAAGTGGGGAGCAATAACACAAATGGAGGAACTAGATTTTCAACAATTATTTAAAAATTGTTTGCTGCAGAATGCAAGATAACTTTTAAAATCCAAGCTGCTTCAGTTACGCATTGTTCTTTTTGCATCATCAGGGCAAGATTACTTTTTCCTTTTGGTTTTTATTTCCTTTTTTTATTTTTTTTATACCTCTGAGATATGTACATTTAAAGGATTGATCATAAAGATCTCTACTTGGGCAAATGCACAGAGGACAGGCATGTTCACACAGGATAAAACCAAGCAAGCACTTTTTTCCTGGAAAGCCAACCATTTTGTTAGAAATGGATGTGTTTGAAGGATGAAATTCAGAATATCTATGTACAGGTTGAAGCCGTTATTATATATATATATATACACACATTCATATATATGTATGTATAAAAGAAATATATATCTACATCATCTTGTATGAACATGCCTCAAACTATTTTTGTGAAAAGTTTCATTGCATTTCAGCACATAATAATATGCACTGATAAGACACTTTGGTGACAAATAAATGAAAGTGATGAGCAACGTTCCTAATGCCATAGGATTAGGCCAGTAATGCTGTTTCTTTTTGGTTTGGGTTTTTTTAATGTCTCCTGCCAGGCTTAGTTACTCAAGATCACAGTATGCAGATATTTATTACTTGAAAAGAACAAGTATACCTGGTAGTGTTAAGAGCAACAGGCTGGATATCCAAAATTACTGGGGTTTCTTTTAATTGAAAAGAGCCTATATTAGTTTACAGATTAGTTGAAAGGGGAAAAGATGACCCTATTTATTTGATTAAAATAAAAACTTGTAATTTGAAAGGCTGTTTTCAAAGCTTGTAGCCAAAATGCAGCTGATGATGGTTGACAGTCTGAAAATATTCTGCCAATGATGTGTTTAAAGACCTTCCCCTCCCTTCTCCCAGCAATAAAACAATTTATCAGTTGTTTGGAGTCAGAATATATCTGACTTCATCAATTAAGTCTTAATTAATTTGCATCATAAAAGCAAATAATTTAAAAAGCAAACCAACACCACCACAACACAACCAGAAGAAATCTGAAATAACTGCAGCTAATTAGGGTTTTTTTTAAGAAGTTTTTGGTTTTACTTTTTTTTTTAATTAAGTTTTTAGCTTTTAAAGAAAACAGTGTAACTTCTGCAATGGAAGTTAGAATGTAGATTTGGACTATGCCATAGAGTAATGAGTAGAATGAGACCAGAACAGAGGTTATAGTGACAAGAAAATCACAAATATGCAACTATTCCAAAACACAGTCTTAGAAAACAGGCAGCACTCACTGTGTCATCTGAGGCTTTATTCAGTCCAGTGCAGAAGCAGCAGTTGGGCTGCAGTGGAAGCCCTGCTTGGTGGGTTTCACTCCCATCTAGAGTTCTTTACTGGTCCCTCCTGGAACCAGCTTTGTGGGTTCTTAACACAGGGAGCACCAAGCTGGTGGAAGGGCTTCAGTGATGTATCCAAGAGTCCTACTGCTCTGTTCCACACTCCTGCAGGAGTCAGGGGTTCTTTCCAATTGCTGCAGCTCCTGGTACTTACTTGGACAGAGATCTGGGGGCTTGAGGCGTTTCTCTTTCATATTGGATTGTTTTTTAAGATGGTATGATTTTTGTTTTGTTGGGATTTAGGGGTTTTATTTTGTTCTGTTTGGGGGTTTTTTTTGTTTGATTGGTTTTGGTTTTTACCATGTTACATACAGAGTGCTGCAGTATAATGAACTTAGTGCCTACTGGATTTTCACTATTGGCAGCAGTATTGTAAGGCCTCCTTGTGAGATCACCTGTTACTTTGGAAATATGTGGCTTTTAACTTGTACCTCGAGCTGATGTTCTCTAATATGCATCTAAAGTTTGAGGTTAAACAGGAGTAGTTGGAGTCTTAACCTGTTCCTGTGTTTGAGTGATCTGCTGAGAGGTCTCTGCAAATACCAGTTCACCCATTGTTTCATTACTATATTTAGCTTTTCAGTTCAGTTGTAATCCTGTTAAAGCAGGATACGGGTAGTTGGAAGACTATACAGAAATAATTATTTAAAGAAGTGGCCTATCTTAAAAGGAAAAAAAAATAAAAGAAAAAACACATAACCCATAAAAACAAAAAATACTGCCTCTGCTTTTTTTTGTATAGCTTTAATAAATCTCCATCTTTTGAAGGGTATATAATATTGGTGCAGTAGTGACAGGCAGTGATTACTGTTTGTCTCTCTTTTGTTTTATTTTTATTTCTTTTGTTTTCATAAAGACAGGGCTTGTATCTTTTATGCCTAAATGTATTACTCTTTTAGGTAGGTTTTACTTCAGCTTATGTGTTTTCAGCAGAAAAATCCATACTTGGATGGCACTGTAAAAGACAAATCACCCTTGTAGATCTTTTTATTTTTCTGAAATCAGAATGTCAATGCATTTGCAGGTCACCTGCAGAATTTCCATAGATGCCTCGCTTACAAATTTATTTTAATTATTCTTAAGAGGATTGCTGTATTACCTCAGTCTGCCACTATCAGAATCACAAGGTGACCGTTGCCCTTAATTAAAACATCCAGATATTTCATTGTGAACCAAAGCCTAGAACGTATATTATGCATTCTAAACAAAATAAAACAAATAACTAATGGTATTAGACCTTGCTGCAGCCTTTAACTGGAGAGATGTCCAGAAAATAGCGCAATAACTGCTGGAACAAACAACTTAACTGCTGTTTATGTCATTGTGAAGTATTCTTGTGTTTTAATGTTTACTATTGTTTGGAGTGTAACAGTCTTGCATTTGCACATAAGCACGAGCTGCTGTGATAGAGGATAGATCATTGCATTAACTTCAGCTTCTGCATGGACACTTAAAGTGTGATTCAAGATGTATCCTAAACTTGTATTGTAACTCTTGTGTGTTTTCTAGGTGATCGGCTGTAAAGGTTTAGATCTTGATTGTATGAATGCATAAAACAACTGCTGCTTTTGTCACTGGTATTTGTTATTTATCCCTTCTATATCCAGAGGTGGATGGGTATTTTTATAGGGATGGAGTGTATTTTTTAAGAACTGTTCCATCCTTTGGGAATTAGACAGTTTTTGCTTTGCATATTCTGTGCTTCTCGACAAAAGTGTGGTATATTGACTTTCAGGATTCAATTAGTGTGCATTCAAATCTTTATGGTACTGATGGAAAACTTACTGTGACTTCCAGTGAATAGTCAGATGCTACCTATTTAAACACCAGTCATTCAGCTTTTTCTTATGTATTTATTAAACAAAACTGATGAAGTAGGTGGGCACTCGGAAGTTTGGAAAGACTATGATGCATAAACTTAACTGTAGTATGTGAACTTCCACTTTTCCTGTGATGCTGTTGGGCTTTATACAAATAGATTTGTAACATCCAAGTATTGAAAAGCATCATTATCTCACTAATTCTCTAGCCTGTACCTCGGGTCTGGAGTAAAAATCAGGAAGTGATAGCCTCCTAACTTCCCGTGGGAAGATGTGTGAAGTGCAAGAAGCCATGCTGTTGTTAACCAAATAAAATGATCAGTTACAGTATTCAGATGTGTATCTGAGAGTGGAGAGAGAGAAAACAAACAAAAACCACAACACAAAATCCTTTCTTATTGCCCAAGTAGGTAACAATGGTTGCTGTTTGAGTTGTGTTGGGTGCAGTTGCTTGATGCCAGTGCTAAATTGGTACAACTATAAAGCCTCATTTTCACTGAGCCTCTGCTTGCTTTTTTTTCTGCACAATCATATAATCCTATGTGTTTGGTCTTTTGAGTACTACATGTGTATTTTTCAGACAATTAGTTTTGAGCAATAAAGTTTGATATTATAAAATGCTCCAGTGTGATCAGTATTACGACACCTTAAGCATATTTAGAAAATAACTTTCTTCTTCCTTTATTCCTGTGGGTATTTTTAAATAGAAATTAAATTAGTACAGGCTCACTGATTATGGAAGTACTTATTTTCTCACTTTCTTGATAAGGAATTGAATGCTAACTTGGTTTGACACATCACTTGGAATGAAATTAACACTTTTTCTGCAATTGGAATTTATATTTTTAATGATGTTGCAGTTGGAAATGACACAAGCTAAAGGTGCTGGGTTTGGCACCTGTTGGCACAGGCCTACCTGACTGGAAAAAAGGCAGATTGTTGTTGTTCACTCTGTACAGTGTAATGTAAATTAGAAATATGTTCAGTAACTTACTCCTTCACCCACTTAGTGTTGCTGTCTGTCCTGTAGCAGGGGTTGGCGCAGAGCAGGGGTGTGGATCTGAATCCTGGCTGGACAACAACTGGAGCCTGGGTAGAGTCTCAACCAGGTTTGTCCTCACAGCCAGTACATACACTGGAAGTGCAGCTTCAGGTGTGGGGGCTTTGTAGTCAAGTAGTGTTTGCTGTTGTGACCTGTGTCTGCCCTCTGTGCTTATTCTAGGGTAGGGTTTTGCATTTGATACAAGCACCTTTTTCTACTGCACTGAGCTCCTAGTAAAGGGAGACAAGATCCTTTTGAGTCTAGGGCAGAGCTTTTGTAGGAACAGTGTCCAAAAGTGCTTCAGTTAAAACCTCCAACCCCGAGTAAGCTGAGGTAATATTCCTGTAGCTCTGTTATTCAGTAATCACCGAAGTACACAATCCTCTTCCATAAATACATTTTCTGTGAAGGTTTTAAGGCTAATCTGGGATCAAAAAGCCTCAGTGGGGCTACAAAACTTCCTAGAGATCTTTGTGACAGAGAAGTCCATTGAGCAGACTCTCTATATCACAACTGGAAAATTTCTTACTGCTTCTTACCAAGATGGATGGCCCTGACTGGTGCCTGTACAGTTAAGTTTCTGGCACTAAATTTTCACTGGTGAGGGCAGACCTGGAGTTAAGTCATCTCAGCTTTACTTGTACCTTGTAAGAAATGATCTAAGAAAGCCTTTAGAGTATAATCAGTCACACTACAATCTCAGAAGTAATTTCCACTGTGGAAATTGTAGCATTTGTATTAGGAGTTTGGTGCCTCCAAGTGAAGATTGAGCAAGTGAAGGGTTTGTAGAAGACCGAAGCTTATTGTATCTTTACCAGCTTGTTCAGAAGACAGAGCACTGTTCTGATGTGCCAGCAGAACTGGAAAAAGAGGGTACAGACTGGTACAGCTTCTTGTACCAAACTCACCTGGTTTTGGCATTGGTACTGTGTTCAGTTGCTCAGTGCTGATAAATAGCAGCCATTCACCAACACTTAATGTGTGGTGTGTTATACTCACACTGGAAGGGAGGGTGTTGCATTAAAAATCATCCCAGCTTGTAAATATTCTACCTGGATAAAGTTGTGGAATACTTACTTAAAAGTGGTTTCAACTATGTAAAGAGGGAACCCATCATAGAGATTACATCACTCACCTCTATTTCCCCCTGGGGGCAGGAGGAGAGAAGCAGGACTGGGCCTAGTAGTACAAAGTGAAATAAGCCCATGATGAAAGAAATCAGAAGCCTTGCACCTCCTCTGTTGTACAGCAGTTTATTATCTAGATCTTACAGAAACTGGTGCTGAAGCAGTTAACAAGCAATAGTAATTTCTGGAAAGCAGCTCTTGAGAGTTAAGTTGATTCTTCCTTTTCAAGTGCAGTATCTCCAGGCACAGCCAGGGCCTGGCTCTCCTCATCGTTAGAGGGGTTGGTGTCATCCAAGCACTCAGAGTCACACCCTGCTGTTGTGCCTGGAGCAGCAGCAGCTGTTGCTTCAGCAGAGTTCCCATTGGCATATTCAACCCTCTCAAAGAATATCAGTAGCTCACAGTGCCTGGTCTGAGGGAAGAGATCCACAGCCAGGGCTTTCACCGGACGGAATGAGGCTCCTTTCACTCTGTTGGAGGGGGCCCGGCAAAGGCTGGGTGGGAAAGAAAGGGGAGGAAGAACTCTGTTAATTTTCAGTGCACTCTTTGTCACTCCTGCCCTTCTAAGGTAGGTTTTTATTCCCCAAGCCTCGATTCCATGAAAGGATTGTTCACTACCCCTACTATTTCCATTGTTAGTGGTGTATTGGGCAATACAGTTGCAAGCTTGCTGTGCAGCAGCTCAGGTGTTTCTGGTGAAAAAGGGTTAAAAATAAAAATCCAGTGACTGTCTTCCCCAAGAAGCACAGATTTACCATAGTTAATATGGTTAATATAAGATGGTTTAATATTAATATTTACCAATATTACCTGTATTTATTAAGATAGATTAATACAAGTAATACTCACTCTATGAAGTTATTCATTGCAGCTCTGGGATTGCAGGATACATAAATAAGCCTCTTCAGAGGTTCAGCTCTTCTAATAGCAAGAATTACTTTGGAATCTAGATGATAAAAGCCAAAACAGCTGCTTACCATAAGGTCTGTGTGCAACAGACTCACCCTTCCCGGGTACACTCTAGCATGAACATGATTGTTGTAATACCCAGTTGCTTCAAGCTGTACCTGAAGCCTCCCACTTTATTCCATTGGTGGTTTCTTGGGTTCACCACCCAACCCCAGCTGTGGAACAGACATGAGAAGGTGAACTTACGCAGCCCTGCTCGTGGAGGGTCCACAATGGTAATCAGGTTCTGAGGAGCTAATACGTGAATTAATGAAGGAACAATATCTTCAGCCTTCCCACAGTGAAATTCTATGTTGCTCAGGTCTATGAAAAACAAAAACACAACAAAACAACTCTATCATCAGAGTACTTGTCTTTCACTACACTCTAAGTTTGGATGCCTTAGAAAATATAATTCTTTTAGTCCACCCTGAGGTCAGTGAAATTAAACAATCACTGGTATTTCAGATCATTTAAACAACAGTAACTTGACCATCTTCCATTATCTGAACTAATACAAAACACCACAAAACAGCTACTGTGAATGTTTTATTCATGAGGGTAACTGTGGCTTCATCTGACTTTTAACACTGAAATGTTTTGCAGATAAAAAAGGCAGCTATTAGTCAACAGGCAAACTGATCTCACAGACTGACATGGGATTTGTTTTCAAGACAGACTAAATGTTTCAAACAGACAAGATTACTATCAACAATGTGTAATTCCAGGCTTCTTAGATAACGTAAAGAGAAACTAGCTCTACAGCTCCTTCACTTCTTGGTTTGGTAACATCTTAGCCTTTTAGCTTAACTAACCATTAATCTGGGCGTTCACTTTGGCATCCTGCACAGCTTCTTGGCAGAGTTCAATTCCAATCACCTTCTTTACTTTCTATAGAATCAAGGGAAAAAAGATCTGTACATACATGTAAATGTAACTGTTACTTGCAGCATCAGTAATTCTCTACTGTACATGTACCTTGACTGCTACCTAGCCAGAGAATTACTGCCTTGCAGTCAGAAAAAAGGCTGAGAAGGGACCTGTGCAAATAAGCAGGCACTTTTTAGACTGACATTGTGGGATGCACATCATTTATCCCAACCTGTATGTGACAGGCTCAAGTTATGCTGTTGGCTGCTTTATTCAAGGGCCAGAATTCCCTACATTATCTAGCAAGCTCCTCTCTAAAACGTTCTTACAATGTTGGTTATTCATAGTCAAAGCCTTCTGAGAAAGCCCAAACCAGTTAAGTGGATAGAGTCTGGTAAATGTTGGCTATCCTACAGAACTACTGTAGGATACTACTGTGGGGCTTTAGTTTCCAAATTATTTAGGCTGCTCAATACAGGGATGAGCTTTGACAATGAACTGGTAAAACAGCTGCAGGCAGTTTATTTTTTTAATTAATTTCTAATTAAAATACATATTGCATTTCAAATGCATCAAGTATTTAATTGTAAGCACAACTGAAGATCTAGATCTGTTTAAAGTGGCTTATATCCAGGAAGAGAAACTACTGACTCACCTTTGCCAAAGAGATGCCAATGGTTCCTGTGCCACAGCAGATGTCGAGTACAGTGCTCTCTTGGCTCAGTGGTGCCCACTCCCTGATGGCAGTATATAGAACTTCTGCAGCTTGGGTGTTTACCTGGGAATTTATGTTTCAAATGGGTCTACTTCATAAATAGTAATTGTGGTTTGATGAGTCTTAAGAATTCTTAATACCCTTTTTCTCATTTCTAAGAAACAGATCAGCTTCACATGTAAGTTAAAATCACCTGTAACTGACCTAGACCAGCCCATTGTTGAAATCTCAGTTCTCTGAGAAACCATGTTTTGCTCTCTGTATTCTAGTAAAAATGTGCCTTGTTCTACAGCATCTCCAAAGCAAGTTTGTAAACTAGAGGAGACAGGTAAGTAATTGAACAAAATGCTAAGCAGTAAGTGAAGTCAGGACTTTGAAAATACTTCCTCTCCTTCAATATGAAGTGGTAAAGATTCAAAACCAGGAGAACATAAGCATGGCAATACGCTTGGCAAGCTTTATTTTAACCTTGTTTGTAATGCTGCTTTAAAGTAAATGCTGTAATTGCACATTATGGTTAAGGAAGCATTGTATAAGTAGCTTTCTAAACCAGTGCCTCTAGACTGAGCATATTCTTTGTCTTAGAAAGCAAGCAAAACACACATGGGGAAAAAAAAGCAGCCCGTAATCTATGGGAACTAATAGAAATTTCAGTTTAGCTTCAATGTATATATGATGCCAAGTGAGAATATACTCTTATTTCAATACTTCCCATTTGAAGGCTATAGGCCACCTGCTGATGCTTTACAGTGTTGGAAGGGCAGAAATAAGTTTTGGAAGAACAAACAAAAATTTGTGCTACAAAGATTCCTGAACTACATATTACATGTGCTGCCTCTCATTCAGTCTTGACAGCCAAACTTAATACTCAAAGGTATTGAATCACACCTAATACATAAAAGATTACATCTCTTATTATCTTGTTGATGTTAGTCAAGCTTAAGAGCCCTAATGTATTATCCAGTTAAATTAGCAACTTCATAACATCCTTACTTGAAAAAATGCATGAGGAGAAATTCTAAATTTGAGGCCAAGAAGTTCTTCATAAATGTACTTATCACCAGCCACGTGCTCCAAAGGCAGGTCCTCTAGATTGGGAGATTTCCTAGGGGAGGGAGGCAAGGCACAGCAAGACAAAAGAAAAAGGGAAAAAAATCCAAACAAGACAAACATGTTTCTTACAGTTTTTACCAAAGCAGTAATTATCTTTAAAAAATGTAGTATTCCATATAAAACAGTGATTTATAGTGGGCCAACATTTATCATATCATTTTAGGACTATCTTGCCCATTTTTTTCACTGATGTCAACAGCTGGACATACATTATCTCTAGATGAAGACAGTGTGAGCCTTGTGCTCTGTGAATGGGGAGATTAAAAAAATCCCACATAAAATAGGGAATAAGCATCTACTGCAGTAAACACTTCTACAGCTTGACAACTAGCAACTAGTAGTGGGTTGACCCATGGAAACTGCCCAGTGATCTCTACAGGACTCTTGTGGAAGAAGTGTTCAACTAATTAGTAACAGAGCTGCTGCTTTGATGAAATAGAAGACTGGTGTGCAAAGTGCTACCCATCCTTCTGTTGCAGGCACCAGAAATGTACCCACCACCAAAATCCCCCAAAGCAAAGTCAACTTCCTCACCTTTGTCCTTCCTCCACGAAGTACAGAGAAGTAACTCCACTGCTCTTTCCCATCCCTTCAGTGAAGTATTTTGCCAGAGAGATTTTCAGGTCAGCTAGCTCTTCTTTACTTAATTTCTGAATATTTAATTTGAAAGAAAGGAGAATAATTCTAGTGACTTAAAAACATGATTTAGTGTATGTCCTCTAGAAGGATATTAATTACTTATTTCCATATCTCAGGTTAGTGTGAAGAAAGAAGTAGTAATGCAAGGTAAACTATGTTGTTCTCTTTTCATGAACTATTCTGTTTTCTCTTTTCATGCACTATTCATAAAATCACATTTATATTCTTTCAAATCTGTGTCTGAGCATCATAGAATAAATCCATTTAAATACCTGAGGATTAAAATAAGCAATTGCCATGATGTGGCCACTCCTGCTGGTACGGACTGTCAGCTGTTTCCAGTGGCCTTCATAGGTTTCTGGGCTGTAAACTGAGTAAGGAGTTGATCTGAAATTTTCAGAAGGTCGGTTACTTAACAGAGAAATACTTCTTATTTTGCATAACATTCCACAGTTTATTGAAAAACAAACAACACAAAAACAGCTCATCATGTAAAGTGATGAAAACTGTTAAGTATGGAGGCTATGTTGATTTGTCAGGAAAAGAATGACTTCTAGATCTTAAGAAAGCAAGAGACTGATGAACAGATAGTATCTCCTAATGCAAAATAACCTGTCCCTGCTTCTTACAACCTTCTTACCCTTTCTAACCCAACCACAACTACAGATAGGATATAGGCAGCTTCTCAGAGCCTTCAGAGAACAACATAACTTGGTATAATGCCTTTACTGGCTGCTGTGCTTCATACCAAGTTCAAACTTTCCACCTTCATGATCCATCCTTCTGAGGTTTCAATTTCTGAGGATTTAATTGCTTAAAAAAAACCCAAACAAACCCAAACAAACCCTCCCTTTTCTAAAAAGTATTGTTGTTTAAATTTACAACTTTCGTTTCATTCCTTGTTGTAGGATCTTCATCCTCATCCAAGGAAGCAACTGACCTTTGTTATTGAAATTCTTTTTTTCAGAAAGCCCTAAAGTATTTCTTTACAGCTGATGGAAGAAGCTCTCAAAGAGCAGACAAGGTTTATTGTAGACTTGCTCATCTTCCTGCCTGCAGTACAGCTGTGTCTGCCTGGTGCCTGTTCCTCCCAGAACAGCTGAGCAAGAGCAAGGGGAAAGCAGGCAGTGATGTAGGCACAAGATGTAATCATCAAAGACCTGGTGAAAACTAAGACTGGTAGATCTCAGGTCTTAGAGCTCAGAAAAATAACTCACCTTTTCATAATCTTTAATTTTATCAATATACTTTGAGTAATATTATCAAAATCTTTACAGATAACTCATTTTACTTACTCTCACCTTATGTAATCTTGGAAAGCTTTGACTACTTTTTTGGCAACAGCAGGAATGTGGATAGTCTCAAATGGCTCCACGACAGCACACGTACCCCCCTTGTATTTGCCAAGCCGACAGCCCACAGTTTTGTCCTCCTGGTTGACACCAATCCCAATGAGGAACTCGCACTTGTTGCGATACTCAGTCTAGATGGAAAAGAAAGTCATGTGAGATATTTACACAGCACTTAGGTGCACATGCCACATTTCTCCTGGAACAACCCTCCTGTGGTTACATCCATGTGCAAATGGACACTGGACATTCAGTTCACATGGAAGATACTGATGGATTGTAATAGATGAGAATTAACAGCGATAATGACAAAGTATTGGTAACTCATAAGAGCAATATATTGCATCTCTTGGATGTTTAATTAGCCTACAACACAAACTTGTAGGGACAACATACTCATTTTGAAGTTAGAATATCTAGTTAATTGTAACTATTCCTCTGCTTTCTGCAGGTATTTCCACACAGTGTTCACAGGCAAGGCAGTATCTAGAATTCGTCATTCAATGACCAAGTCAAATATTCAATTCATCCATCTCTTAAAAACAAATGATTAATTTAATCTTACGGGTATTAACCCTGTTCCACACTCAGCTACGATGATGTTACCTGTAATGGTGATGCTTTCACCCCCTCTACTGGGCAACACAATTTATTATACTTCTGTTTCTGCAGGAACAACCAAGGTAGTAAAGCTCTGTTGTTATTTCCTATTTCCCTGCCAAAATCAGAAACAAAAATTGTAAAGTACACATTTATAAAACCTGAGGTTAACGGTTGCTGAAAACTTTTTATCTTGGTATAGGGCATAAAAAAAAATATTATCAGATTTTATTTCTTCCAGATTTTTTTTAACTGGCAAACCCCCTCCAACTTTGTAAGAGCTTGTAACCTGAAAAAAAAAAAGAAGTTCAATACAGTTATAAAGCTATGTACCAGATCTATCAACATACCAATGCATGGAAAGAAAGCAAATTTCACCTGCATAAGAGCTAGAAGTGATACTTCTACAAAGAACAGATGTAAAAATTTGAGGGCATTTTTGAAAAGAAAATCCTAATAGTCATTTACCATCTCTACAGATTATCTCTTACACTATTTAACAGTGTGGCACAAATATCCTTCTAAGTTTAAATGGAATAAGAGACAAAGCTCCTTCATTAAGCCATCTTCAAGGCTGACTAACAATAGCAATAGCAGGTTTGTCAGCTGGAGCAGTTTTTAAGTCCTAGCATCACAGCCTATCTTTTATTTACTTTGTCAGGGGATTTCATTTCGGACCTACCTCTTCATTTCACAGAGAGCAACTCATGCAAACTTAGCTATATCTCAGTGTAAGTCCTGTAAATATTACAGTAGCTTTACAAACGGGAATTACTTTGTCAGCTTCTGCAGCACTTGTTCACATTCCTGCTTCTTTCTGGCCAGCTGCTCTTCGTAGGGCAAGTTCCAGAGCGGGGTGACGACATCGGCAATCTGCTTGCTGAGGGGCTCCTCCGCACTGGCTGTGGCCGGGGCCGGCCGCTTCACCTCTCCCTGCTCCGTCTCCTCTTCTTTCTTCCTTTTCTTGGCGATCGGGTCGGCTTTGGGCTTGGCCAGCCTGACGCTCAGGTGCCGGCTCTTCCACAGGACCCCGTGCAGGACTTTCATGGCCTTGTCCCTCTCCTCCTCACTCTTAAATGTCACGAATGCAAACGTCTGCTTCCCGAAAAGTTTTATCTTATGAGGATTGAGTCCGTATTTGGCAAGGAACTTTTTCACATCGTTAAACCCGATGTATTTGGGAAGGTTCTGTATTTCTACTTTATAGATCTCGGAGGTGAACAAGTCTCCCTTAATGTATCTGTACACGTCGGGGCAGGTTGCGGGGCTCTCCGCGGGATCATCCCCGCCTCCATCGGCCTCGCTCTCCGCTTTGGCCCCGGCTCTAGCCTCCGGCACCGGGACGTGGTCGGGGTCGCACCTCTCGCTCCCCGCCGCCGCCATCCCCCGGGCAGCAGCTCACCCCCCGCCCCGCCTTCCCCGCGCGCACCCCGCGCTTCTCACTGCCGGGCTCCGGGGGCGGGGCTGCGGCGTCTCCCGCAGACCCTGCCCCAAGGAACGGGGGGCCGGGGAAAAAACTACTTCGGATTTTTTTTAAATGTCCGCCCCTCACCGCTACCGCTCCTCGCGTGCGGGGTCAGCTGCGGCCTTAACAATCATAATGAATCGGAGCAAAATCTGCCTCCCCTCCGTCACGCACGTGGACGCCATCTTGGGCCGGGCCGCGGGGCGGCCGCCGCCATGCCGCGAGGGCTGACGGGAAGCTCCTCGGGAAGGGGACGACGACGGAAAACAAACCGAAACCAAACCGAATCAGTTTTGCCGAGGCCAGAACGGGCCCGGGCCGGCGATCGGCGCCGCGGGCGACACGCGGGCGCAGCCGGTGCTCTCTCCGCGCCGGATCCCTCCAGCCGCGGCACGGCGGGGGCGGGGCTGGAGCGCGCGGCTGCGGGAAAGTGGGTGTTTCCCATCGGGCCTCGCGGCAGCGGCGGCGCGGGCTGCGGGAATGAGGTAGAGGCGGGAGGGGCGGGCGGCAGGAAGCTCTTTGGGCAGCGGTAGTGGCGCGGAGTGGAGCCAGC